>JAFFST010014378.1:11916-23168 GCA_022414735.1 Noturus placidus | reverse complement strand
ACGCCCAATTTTTCAGTTTTTTATTTGTTGAAAAGTTTGAAATATCCAATAAATTTGGTTCCACTTCATGATTGTGTCCCACCTGTTGTTGATTCTTCACAAAAAAAAATAAAGTTTTATATCTTTATGTTTGAGGCCTGAAACGTGGCAAAACTTCGAACAGTTCAAGGGGGCCGACTACTTTCACAAGGCACTGTATATATGTTGGCTCCATCCAATCGAGAATCTGTGGAAAGAACTGAAAACTGCTGTTCACAAACGCTCTCCATCCAACCTCACTGAGCTCGAGCTGTTTTGCAAGGAGGAATGGGCAAAAATTTCAGTCTCTCGATGTGCAAATCTGATAGAGACATACCCCAAGCGACTTACAGCTGTAATCGCAGCAAAAGGTGGCGCTACAAAGTATTAACTAAAGGAGGCCCAATTTTTCAGTTTTTTATTTGTTGAAAAGTTTGAAATATCCAATAAATTTGGTTCCACTTCATGATTGTGTCCCACCTGTTGTTGATTCTTCACAAAAAAAAATAAAGTTTTATATCTTTATGTTTGAGGCCTGAAACGTGGCAAAACTTCGAACAGTTCAAGGGGGCCGACTACTTTCACAAGGCACTGTATATATGTTGGCTCCATCCAATCGAGAATCTGTGGAAAGAACTGAAAACTGCTGTTCACAAACGCTCTCCATCCAACCTCACTGAGCTCGAGCTGTTTTGCAAGGAGGAATGGGCAAAAATTTCAGTCTCTCGATGTGCAAATCTGATAGAGACATACCCCAAGCGACTTACAGCTGTAATCGCAGCAAAAGGTGGCGCTACAAAGTATTAACTAAAGGAGGCCCAATTTTTCAGTTTTTTATTTGTTGAAAAGTTTGAAATATCCAATAAATTTGGTTCCACTTCATGATTGTGTCCCACCTGTTGTTGATTCTTCACAAAAAAAAATAAAGTTTTATATCTTTATGTTTGAGGCCTGAAACGTGGCAAAACTTCGAACAGTTCAAGGGGGCCGACTACTTTCACAAGGCACTGTATATATGTTGGCTCCATCCAATCGAGAATCTGTGGAAAGAACTGAAAACTGCTGTTCACAAACGCTCTCCATCCAACCTCACTGAGCTCGAGCTGTTTTGCAAGGAGGAATGGGCAAAAATTTCAGTCTCTCGATGTGCAAATCTGATAGAGACATACCCCAAGCGACTTACAGCTGTAATCGCAGCAAAAGGTGGCGCTACAAAGTATTAACTAAAGGAGGCCCAATTTTTCAGTTTTTTATTTGTTGAAAAGTTTGAAATATCCAATAAATTTGGTTCCACTTCATGATTGTGTCCCACCTGTTGTTGATTCTTCACAAAAAAATGACAGTTTTATATCTTTATGTTTGAGGCCTGAAACGTGGCAAAAGGTCGAATATATATATTTATATATATTTTAATATATTTAATTATATATTAATTTCTGAATGATGTATTCATGTATGTGCCAATAAATTAAGTCATGTCATCAAGAGTTGATGTGTTACTGTTTTACTAAACATTTTTTTTCGTGTAATGTGCCTCCCACTATCTAAAAATTAATTTGACACCCCCGAGCTAAACTGTGTTTGGTCTTTTCCAGGTTTTAGGGATGGGTGAAGAATGGAAGGGAGGGGACGTGGGACACTCCATTGGTGGAGGACAGAAAGTCCGACTGCTCAAGGAAGCAATGGAGGCTCTGGCTGACCTAGAAGACCTGGTGATCCTCTTTGTGGACAGGTAAGGAGTGATATAGGGGTGGAAAGAGTATACTAATTTAGGCTAGTTGTTGGAAATGAAAGTCCACTTTATAGACATGAGCTTCATGTTATATGAACAGTAAGTGTTAGTATAGATCATTCTTAAGCAACCACAAAAAAATAAAGCGGCATATTCCAGATAGGTATCTGGAGACCAATCCTTCTGACTAATCAGATGTGTGCTGTGGTATACAATAAACAATAGATGATCTTGAGCGTTAGTTAGCATTATGAATTTAAGATTGCTGTAACTGAACCTTACATGCTGTCACCCTCCATTAGCTACCTTTATTTAACGGGGGCAGTGTGTTTGTTTTAAGTTAAATTACAGCTACATTATTACCAGGCAGAAACAACGAGCCTCCTGTGGAGAATATACTCAGGCTGAAACACTAAAAGCCAAGACTCACAAAAGCCATACTGTGGGCCTGAGTTAAAATCGCTTCATTAAGACCTGTGGGTCAGGAGAAGGTTAGGACTGTTCTTCACTTTGCATGTGGACCAGATGTTTCTCGGGTAGAGTAGGCAGTGTAATATTTAGGATTCTGTGCTAGTTACTGTGATTGGGGTTAATAAGTAGCTAAATTGCTATTGGCTAACATTCCATGGAAAGCTGTGAAGCGCCATCCTGATATGAATGTAGCATGTATTATGACCCTCAGCAGGCAGTGTTAATGGCTGCACAGCAGTGCTATGATCTCAAGATATACATTGTCATTTTACGTCCATTACTCACATTAAATTATGGCATGCCTAGCATAATGAGTGTGTCTGGCATGCTGTAATAGACCCTGACATTTATTATCATGATGAGGACCTTAAAAGGGAGCTTTAAAGAGGACCTAGTATTTCCAGCTCTCTGGATGCAACGTGTGCTGTTGTTGGTTGCTTAAGCTGGAGCCATAAAATCACCTTTTCTCAATTCAGGGAAAGTCTTTATTATAAACGTTTCTGAGGTTTCGAGACTGCTAATTATAAACGCACGTGTCTGAATTCAGAGGTAAATATCAGGTTACTTTATGGCTTTAGAGTTTAGAAGAAAGCTCATAATGACAGCGTTTAACCAAAGATGACTGAGGCTTGCGCTTGAGCAAAGTATTTGTAAAAATTATAGTGGATTCAGCTTCTCTTCGTCTGCGATTCTTAAAATGGAAAGGTGTCTAGTCAGTAATGGAGGGCTGGTGGATGTGCACATTGAGATATCGCACCTTGTTTATCAATTTGGATAAGAACACATATATTCATAAATAGTTTGCACCCAGTTCGGTATAGAAAAGCATTCATAGCCTACAATGAGTTTGTGTAAATTTCCATGGAAGGAGACTCACTAATGTAAACCTTGATTCACTTCAAATCATATAACGGTCAGTGAGTTACCGCGATTTTACGGACAGAATACGCTTTCAAGTTTATATCAATGAATTTTTTTCAGTGACACTAATTTGATAAACATTTTGTGAAACATATTAAGAACGCAATCCATTTTAAATCCATAACGGCAAAAAAGTCTAGCAATTGAATGAGGACAAAAGTAATGGTGCCCTTTAAAAGAAAGAGGAGTTATCTTGTGTTTACTGTAGCTAATGCTCTGCAGTGGCTTTTCAGCTGTCTGAGTATTGCCTTTTATGGGGTTTTGTGGGTGTGGCGAAATGTAAATCAGAAATGTCGTGAATATTGATCTGACAATGAAGAAAACCTATATTTCAAAAAGTTTTTTTACAAATCTGCTGCAGATTTTTTAACTTATTTTTGACTTATGAAAACATTTATTCATAGTTTTATTAAAAGGTTGATGCCCATTCTTAGTGACACATTTAACTTAGCCAGCATTTATATTTATAAATCAATCCAAGCACAAGACTGAGCTGTGGAGTTTACGCCTTGCTCAAGGCCTTACCAGTAGCTAGGATGTGACCTCACATTCCTCCGAGTTATTAGTGCAGAAGCATTAGAAGAGAAGTCTTACTATTTACAGACCAGTGCTTAGTGGGTTTGAATTTAAGCATGGGTTGAACAGTGAGGTATGATGTGGAGATAGACGTGAATTTAGCCTCTACAAGTGGAGGCCAGATGTGAGGCTGTAGAGTATGCTTCCGCTTTTGGGCATTTATGATGGATGTTCTCACAGTGTATGTTAATAGTGGCTGGAACAGGAGCCTTTAAACACCTCTTATTCTTGACACACATTTTCCGGATGGTCCTCAACTGAGTCTGCCAGACTGGTGACTGTGCAGATGGAAATGTATTCTTAAATATTCAAGGCTTACTTTAACTGTAAAAAAAAAAAAAAAAAAAAATTCGCAGAGCCTTCCACAGTGCAAAATATGTTACAAACAAACTATTCAAAAATGAAGTGCATTATTTAAATACAGATTGTACATTACATTACATTTATTCATTTAGCAGACGCTTTTATCCAAAGCGACTTACAAATGAGACACACTCAAACACCAATGGTAGCAGAGCTGCATGCAAGGTGCTAGCTTGCCATCGGGGGCAACTTAGGGTTCAGTGTCTTGCCCAAGGACACTTCGGCATGGGATCACCCGGGCCGGGATTCGAACCACCAACCCTATGATTAGTTGACAACCCGCTCTACCGACTGAGCCACAGCCGCCCCATGGGTAACATTCCCAGGTTTTATTGAAGCAGATTTGACATTTCTTGCATCAGTAAGGTTCTAATCGGACTGCTTCCTTTTTTGAATAGTTCTCCCTAGAAGTTTTTGTTGTAGTGTAGGGACAACTAATGCGTGAGAAGAACCATTTCGCGTGCTAGATGAAACCTTTAAAAGAGCATACAGTATTAGTCTTTTGGCATTTGGCATATCAGTAAGGTTCTATGATTCTCCTTGAATCCTTTTCTGTTCTCCGTAGAACTTTCTGTTTTATGGTAGAATGAAAGAAACCTTAAAGATGGAGAAATAAACTAGGGAACCTTTAGGGTGCTAGATTCCATCCATCCATCCATCTTCAACCGCTTACTCCTTTTCATGGTCATGGGGAACCTGGAGCCTATCCCAGGAGGCATCGGGCACAAGGCGGGGTACACCCTGGACAGGGTGCCAGTCCATCGCAGGGCACAATCACATACACACTCACACAGACAGTCATACACTACGGACACTTTAGACACGCCAATCAGTCTAACATGCATGTCTTTGGACTGGGGGAGGAAACCGGAGTACCCGGAGGAAACCCCCGACACACGGGGAGAACATGCAAACTCCGCAAACACACGGCCCTGGCGGGGGGTGATAGATTATTTATTTATTTTTTAAATTAGAGATTGAACTCTATCAATTTTGGACCATGGCTGCACCATTAAGAGTCTAAGTGGGATCCTTCCTACGGGATTTTTTCTTGGAAACATGTTTGAAAGAGTTCTCCCCATAGCTTTATATTGGAACTTGAAACTGTTTCTGATATTCTCTCTAGAAACTCATCTTGTGAAGTTGAAAGGTGAAACCTTTAATGAGAAAAGCAAACTGAAGAACTTTCAGGGTGCTAGGTGAAATTTTTTTTTTTTTTTTTTGCAAAGAAGTGTACCTTGGTAGCTTTTCACTTTTTTTTTTGAATAAATACATAAATAAATGAATACAATTGTAAGTGGATTGCTTCCTAAAGGGGTTCTCCTTTAAACATTTTCTGAAAGAGTTCTCCGTAGAACCTTCTGTTCTACTACATTTTGTAATGTCTGAACTTGACATTCCAGATGACATTATTTATGAACAGCATAACGTTGATAATGGTGGGTTGAAAGTTTCACCATTGCAACAAACTTCAACTCTGTTTTATAAATAGAATAGAAAATCATGGACCCCTTTTCTATACTTCACAGACCCACTTTGAGAACCATGGGTCTACACCATCACATCTCATACAGAATATGTAGAAATTCTAACACAGTTTGAATAAAGTCATATAAAAAGTTCAGACTACGAAACCATATAAATAAGACCTTTCTTGCATGAATTCTTATACATTTGCTGAATTGGGAACCATATTGATCTATTACTTGGACTCAACGCAACTATATATTGCTCAAGGTAATTTCTGACACTTTCTCTGTCTCTTTAGCTATGACCTCATCCTTGCCGGAGGGCCAGAGGAGATCTTGAGGAAGTTCCAGCAGATGAACCATAAGGTGGTGTTTGCTGCAGAGGGTGTGATCTGGCCTGATGCACACTTGGCAGAGAAGTACCCGCACATCCGCAGTGGAAAACGCTTCCTCAATTCTGGAGGTAGGCAGCTGGGGAATGTTTAGAAAGGGGTGGTTCCTCAGGGTTTTTTAATGTTCATTAAGGAGACAAATTATTTGCTAAGGTCTTGCTTTGCACATGGGGATTTATAAAGCTTCTGACACATGCTGCCAAAATTAATTTAACTCTAGAGAAGCTGTGCGCATCCACTTAGCTGGTAAAACCCCCAACATTATAGTAAGCATGATGAATTTATTGAGCCACATAATTATATATATATATATATATATATATATATATATATATATATATATATATATATATATTCAGATAAGAATAGGATGGAGAAAGTGTCTTCTTTCTAAACCAGCACAGTCACACAGTGGTATTTCCTGCAGGACAGGAGGCATACTGCTCTATTCATGTCGGAGCGCTTAATGAATAGGGTATTCATCAGAGAGGGAGCGTGTGTGGGGGAGAAAGAGGCAAAAAGACAGTTGAAAGGGTCCACATATGAAGCCAGAGAGTGAGAGAGAAATAGAGTGCATGTATAGAAGAACACTAGTTTTTACCACACCCGATCCCTTCTCTGTGGTTCTTCTTTAATCCTTTATCTCCATCTTTTCCTTCCTCGTGTCCTCCCGAGCTGAATATAAACCAGGAGCACATCATGTCCTCCAGACAGTCAGTCGGCGGTCGTAGAGGCTTGGAATACACAGTATTTATCCGAGGCACCTATTTTAAACAGCAGAATTACCACCTTCAACATTTTGTTCAGTAATGTTGTATACACTCGCACTTCTGACCGGAAGGTCATGAATCCCGGCACTACCGAATTACCACCACCAGACCCTTGAGCAAGGCCCTTACTTTGGATTTCTCAATTAAATGATCTTTGAAAGAATGGCTTGTTAAAAAATAAATAAATAAATAAATATGAAGAACAGGCACACAGTGGCGTAGTGGTTAGCACGTCCGCCTCCAGGGTTCTGGGTTCGAATCCCGCCAGGGCCGTGTGTTTGTGGAGTTTGCATGTTCTCCCCGTGTGTCGGGGGTTTCCTCCGGGTACTCCGGTTTCCTCCTCCAGTCCAAAGACATGCATGGTAGTCTGATTGGCATGTCTAAAGTGTCCGTAGTGGATGAATGGGTGTGTGTGTGTGTGTGTGTGTGTGTGTGTGTGATTGTGCCCTGCGATGGACTGACACCCTGTCCAGGGTGTACCCCGCCATACTCCCTGGGATAGGCTCCATGTTCCCTGTGACCCTGATAAAGGAGTAAGAGGATGAATGGATGGAAATATGAAGAACTAAATCTCTTGTTAGTAGAAAAGAGCTACGTGTGTGTATATGAGTAAGGAAGGCCATGAAGGCCCTTTCTAATTTATTCATGTCTGTGCTCATTGATGGTTAAAATTAACTACTGAAATTATAATTCTAGACATAGAGACATGTGTTCTTACCACATCTGAACCAATGTTTTAATTAAGCAAGTTCTTTAAACACATGGATGATTCAGTCACATTCAATCACTTGTTTTTTTTTTTGTTGTTATCATTCTTGATTACGGTGATTCTTATTTTTATTTCGTACTTATTTGTAATACGACCTACAAATGTGTTTTACTGTAAAACGGAGATCATGTGTGACCATCTGGGAAAATATATGACGTCAAGTCTGAATTCTGGCCAACATCCAAAAATAACAAGATTTATTCTGCCTGTAACGTCTTGTGAGAAAGGACTTCAATATAACCACAGATATACAGTGTTTCATCGAAGTGATGTGGAAATGGTCCTGCCTTAGTGTCATCCTAAATAAAGAAGATCATGATGTGTAAGGAGGCAATTTAATAAACACTGTGGTAAACTCAGTCACACCGCTTCAAGATGTCCAGTCTCTTGCGAGCTACGTGTAATTTCCTTCAGGAAGCTATGTCTCGTAGTGTAATGGACATAATCTAATCTAATCCAATCAGTTTGTAATCTGATACAGTGTGTTAAAATGTCCTCATTGTCCGTACACCACGGTTTTGGTGACATATTAAAGTGCAGTTTTCATCTTTTTGGTGTAACCAGTCTTTAAAATGCTGGGATTGAGGTGCATGCATGATAGGACGCGGTATTTCTTACCATTCAGAAAGGTCTGTAGTTTTCTGAACTACGTGTATATATTATATATTTATTCATTTAGCAGACGCTTTTATCCAAAGCGACGTACAAATGAGACACACTCACACACCAATGGTAGCAGAGCTGCCATGCATGTCTTGCCCAAGGACACTTCGGCGTGGGATCACCCGGGCCGGGATTCCAACCACCAACCCTACGATTAGTGGATTAGTGGACAACCCGCTCTACCGACTGAGCCACAGCCGCCCTGTATTATGTATAGGTAATACAGGAGCAAAATGCAGCAAAAGTGTACTTTTATAAAAGAATATTTATTTTAGAGACGTGTCGGGTAAGTCTAAAGGACATGGCGATAGAGTGGGTTTCTGTCAGCTGTTTTAGCCCAGAAAGGATCATTTAAAAGGCTTTTCTGTCACAATTACAGTTTGGCTTCTGCAGTGGTTACACTCCACTCCACAAGTCTATTTATGAAACAGTTGAAGAAGCCACTTAAAGGAACGTTTTGTTTCCCATGGATAATCTAAATGAGGGTCTTTGGGTTAGCACTCTTTCTCCACTTTTCTTCTCCCTCAATCTATTTCTCATTTCCTCATTCCACTGTATGCTGTGTGTAGAGGCACGGAGGACGTCTTAATGATGGGCCCTAAAAGGCGCAGAGGCCCACAACATACCCAAACCCTGCAATTTTCCTCTGCAGCCTGTGTTCCTGAGGAAAGCAGCATGAAGGCCATGATTGAAGCTGAATAGCTGACGCCCTGAGCAGATCGCTGGACTCTCACACAGAAAGCCAAGGCCTTACTGTTTTGTTTGTTATGTTGGGTCATAACCCACAGAGGTTTCTTCGGGCCAGCACCAAATGTGGTTCAAGAGGCATTTTCACAACCAAAATAATTGACATATAGAAACCGGTATGACTCCTAACCAAAGCACGCGTTCTTCTTCTCGCACGCGTTCCTTTATGGAGAGCTGTAAACCCTGTGGAATTGTTTTCCAGGCTTTATCGGCTACGCCCCGTACATCACTAAGATTGTGAAGCAGTGGCAGCTGCACGACAATGACGACGACCAGCTCTTTTACACGAAGATCTACGTGGATCCGCTGCAGAGGGTGAGTCTGTGAGCATGTGTGTGTGTGTGTGTGTGAAGTCCAGAGCTAGTGTAAGAGCTGAGACTGTAATTCAGCTCGTATTCTAACCACATGGTACTTTAACTTGCATGACAACACGTTACTCCTGCTGAAAACAAACAGACAGGACAAAAATACACAGTTTGGAGGTTGCATAAGGAATAGAAAACGTTTACATGGTCACTCTAGTCATACTCTTGCTTCATATCCTGTGTGTGTGTGTGTGTGTGTGTGTGTGTGTGTGTGTGTGTGTGTGTGTGTGTGTGTGTGTGTTTTAGGAAAGTCTTAATATGACTCTGGACCACAAGTGCCAGATATTTCAGAATCTAAATGGAGCAGTGGGTGAGTGAATTCACAAAGAATTCCTACATCTATCAAATGGCTTGGAATTGTGCCTTGATATACATGTAGTGATATACGGATACACTCTTCTCTAGCGTCGTTGGCCTATTTGAGTTATTTCTGCCACTTTCTATTGTTTTTACTACAACAGTGTGGTTCTTGTGGTTACACCTCTGTCAGAGTATCATTTAAAGTAATGGAGATTACCTCCAAGTATAAACAGTTTTATTTCCTTGCAGATGAAGTTTTGATGAAGTTCGGGACAGAGAGAGTTCGGATCAGAAACACCGTCCACGACAGTCTTCCTGTGGTCATCCACGGCAACATAAACACCAAAGTAAGCCGTTTCCTCAGGCCCCTTTCACACTTGGGAGGTTTTGTTTGTTTGTTTGTTTTTCCAGCACACAATTTAGATAGAAGTGCTGAGGGATGTCACGCGATTTATTTTACCACCTGACAAGAGATGTAACCAAATCCGAAATGCATTATTCATTTTGAACATATTTGTATTAAACAGATAAAAATGCAGATACAAATAGGAGGCACACTATTATTATTATTATTATTTTCTTTAGAAAGCTTGCCTGAAAGGTTCACAAATAATATAGTTGATATAATGGTGGGATTCATATTAAATAAATAAATAAATGAATGAATGAATGAATAATAATGATAATAATAATAATAATAATAATAATAATAATAATAATAATAATAATAATAATAATAATAATAAGGGCACACGGTGGCTTAGTGGTTAGCACGTTCGCCTCACACCTCCAGGGCCCGGGGTTCGAGTCCCGCCAGGGCCATGTGTGTGCGGAGATTGCATGTTCTCCCCGTGTGTCGGGGGTTTCCTCCGGGTACTCCGGTTTCCTCCCCCAGTCCAAAGACATGCATGTTAGTCTGATTGGCGTGTCTAAAGTGTCCGTAGTGTATGAATGTGTGTGTGTGTGTGTGATTGTGCCCTGTGATGGACTGGCACCCTGTCCAGGGTGTACCCCGCCTTGTGCCCGATGCTCCCTGGGATAGGCTCCAGGTTTACCCTGAAAAGGAGTAAGCGGTTGAAGATGGATGGATAGATAATAATAATAATAATAATAATAATAATAATAATAATAATAACAATAATAATAACAATTGTTCTTGTTCAGGCTCTGCCCATCATTGCATTACAATGATTACAATTACATTGCATTACAATTACATTGCATGACCAATCAGGTCGTAAGTTGTATACACAGTATATACAGTGTGTTCTGGCCAGTGCTTTTTCTAGTGTGAAAGCAGACTCACATACAGTATGTGTACAGTATGTGTAATAACAAGCTTCCAACTGTTCCATTTCCTGTGCACAATCAGTCATGTCTGACATATATTCCCAAACACAGGCTTTCTGGCAAGCTGCACTCATTTCTATGATTTTACAGCCAAGTTTTTTGGACACATGTAGTTAGGGCTGCTCGATTATGGCAAAAAAAATTATACTCACGATTATTTTTGATCAATATTGAGGACACGACTATTCATTGGTTTTGGAAACATCATGCAATTCTTGAACTTTTAAAAGAATATGTAAAACAAAATTATATATATATATACAGTGCCTTGCGAAAGTATTCGGCCCCCTTGAACTGTTCGAACTTTTGCCACATTTCAGGCCTCAAACATAAAAATATAAAACTG
>JAFFST010014378.1:0-10405 GCA_022414735.1 Noturus placidus | reverse complement strand
TATATATATATATATATATATATATATACATACATACATATATATGTAAATAATGCAAAAATAAAAATAACATATCACTATGCCTCTACATGTACTTTCCTTACGTTTTTGAGCTATGGATAGCTAATTACAGTCTTTTTTTTATGCCTTTACATGAAATTTCCGTGTTTTCTGCATCTCTTTCTACTATATTGATGTCTCTCTTGTAAGCTAGAAGAAAACATCATGTGACGCGTTTCGTCAAATCGCATCGCCAGAAATGAACTTTAAACTTCCTTAGCCAATGAAATTATGTCTCATGGTTTAGATCAGCATGTAGTTTCCAACTATTAGTGAGCTCTAGAAAGGAACTGAGCGTATTTAGTCCATCTGTCATGACGCTAGAGGAAATGAGCTTTCCAATGATACCAAACTTTATTTCTTTTCGTTCCACATCGGACTCCTTGAAAGCGAATGGTTTTCAAATGGCTGAAATGGTTTAACCGTTCTTGTCAACTAAAGGCTCTCTTCCTGTCGTCTTGGCTCGAGCTGAACTAAACATGCCACAGCCTGGCGGGGATTGAGTTTGGCCTTTTAGGGATGGGTGAAAGCGCACCGCTGTGAAGAAAAATGGCACGCGTTTTGTTTTTAAAAAGACCAAACAAGAACATTTCAAAACGGAATGTGGCACCATAATCGTTTTGTCTTGATTATTTTGTTTTCATAATCGTCGGAGGCCACAATCGAAATTGAAATCGAAAATCCGATTAATCGCACAGCCCTACATGTGATTTCTCAGTGGGGTGTGGGTGTACACTGTGGCTTCCAAAAAATCCAGCTGATAGTTAAACTAAAGGTTGAAAGCTTGAGCCACAAAATCAATCTTATTGTGAAATACTGGGGGGGAAATATCTAAATGATAGAGCAACCGTCCCTCCCCTACTAGACCAGCTGTTTCTTTTCTTTTCTCTTCACCTACACCATCATGATAACTTAAACAAACCCTGTCTGGGGTTGAGTCATCATCTCTTAACCTTTAGACATATGAATGTGTTGCTCTTAATGACTATTCATCACCGACCTTGAAATGAACCTCCGTTCATTCTTCTCAGGCTCTTCAAGACAATTCACACAATATCCTGTAAATGTAAGCATGGCTCATAAGAAGAAGCAGAGACATCACTGAGCTATTGTCAGGGAGCGAAGTTAGCTGTCTGGTTTATGTCTCCTGTCTCTTTATAAACAATAAGAGCTTCTCAGTTTCCGTTGTACCCTGTTGACCTCAGTGAAACCAAGATCACAATATCCCAGCTCCTAATACGGTCAGGTTTATGGTGAATCGGTGTAAGACTCGAGTCCAGGACTACCTACAACACTAACAAACTTCACTGGATGTAAATTCTGAAAACACGTGCATGTGCTGGCCATCTGTTGATGGACTGGGTGGAGGATTCACCGTTTAGTTTTACAGCACTGGCTTCCAGTAGTGAAAAGAGTGTGGTAAAGTGTGCATGTCTGTCTACCTGGCGTCAATCCACATCCAGCAATCTAATCACACACACAAGCTCTGAACTCTGCTGTTCTGGCCAAGGAACACACAAGATCCATCCAATCAGGCTCTATGTAGTCTCTGTCAGTCAATCAAATTGAATTTAAGATCATGATATCACCAAACGGAATAAAAGTGTGGATTTGTACCCAGGAACTTCTGCTGTAATCATAAAGACTGATCTGTACTCGTCCCATGACTCGTTTTCACAATTTGATCAGACTGGTATAATACAGTGATTTATAATCCCACTATTCAGTGTTATCCAGAAGAGGACAGGTTCCATTTTGAAGTTGGGTCCTCTAAAGGTTTCTTCGAATGTTTCCCTTACCACCATCTCGTCTGGCTTGTTCATTAGGGATCTAAACCTACATCTGGATTTCTGCTTCTTAAAGCTGCTTTGGGACTGTGTCCTTATTAGCAGTGTACAAATACAATTGAATTGATTTAAGGTGCTAACGTTCACAATAAACGCAGAAATAAGACTAGGGAGATGAGAGGGCTGGATGCAAAACTCATTTGTTGACATTATTTCATGTTGAAATTACTTTTCATTCACATGACTTCCTCAAAACAAAACGACGACATTTCCTGCACTTAGGATGGAGGTTGGTCTGAGCAAGGAGACTTATAATCAGGGACTTTTGTGCAAAATAGCAGTACAGTAGCTGGATCCACAATGTTTGAGGAAATAACGGGTTCCGGAAAGATCCAGAAGTGAAAAACAATGTGCTTTGACCAATGAGTTATCTTTAGTACAGCAAGGGCTGTCCAAGTTGTTCCTGGTCTGCAAAGGAGTCCCTACGTTTTTGGAGAAGTAACTAAAAAGGTGCCAAGAACAATGCCCCAAGAAATACTATTGGTCCTGGTTGCTGTGGTGGAAATATGCCTGAATGTATTAAAAAAAAAATAAAAAATAAAAAAAATAAAAAAATATTCCACATTCCTTAAAAGGTTTCTGCATCAGAAATATCCCTAATAATAAAACCATCCCAGTTTGAGACTGACATCTTGGCTGTTTCTACTCAAATCTGTCAGCCGAAGACGATCTTTGGCTCTGAGTTTTTTATACGGGGCAGTGGAGATTGAGGCAGCTGTAAGATAAAATATGGTCAATGGAATTAACTCAGAACTAATCTGACTTTGCCAAGTAGCTAAGTATGTCATGTTATAAATCTGCTTCATGTCATATGGGTTCACCAAAACAAGTGTAATTCCAGAGTTGGGAATTTAGACTTACAGGCACCAGGAATCCACCTGCATTTTATCAAACCACTTGTACTGACACGGATGTTTAAAGGCTTTGCTATGGCTCTGTATCTTTTTTTTTTTTTTTTCCATTCGAGTGTTGTTTAATAATGTTGTCCCTGAAAACATTATTAAGCTCCTTCCCCTTCACTATAATTCCTACTTTCTGCATGAAATCGTCCAAACCAATGGGTTTTTATAATGATACAAGGTAGAATTTCCATGAGAACGTATATAACTCATATAACTGATAGAACTCATTCTATCCAAGTGTGCACTAAAACTTCATCAACATCAAATCTACTGAAATAGTCTGAAAATATATCTGTAGTAACATGGGTCATGTTTATCTAAGCAAAACCTTTTCCCTGACTAATTCTTCAGTGTACTTCCTCAGATTTATTTGAACTACTTGGCTAATTACGTCCCAAATGCCTGGACCTACGAGCAAGGCTGTACCATCTGTGACCAAGACATGTTGGATTTGTCTCAACTCGCAGTAAGTAAACCAAGAAGTCAGATTTCATTGAAAACTGCCTCATCATTTGGAATGGAGAGAGCATTTACTGTATATTCCTCTGTGGGAGAGTGTACATTACATTATGTGTTAATCCTGGTATGTGAGACGTTCTTGAGATATACCAAAACTGTCATCACGTCCAACAACAACAACAGTGTCCTGGGACTTGAGTCTAGGAACCGGGAAACTCTGTGTTACTGTGGTACAGGAAATGGCTTTCTGGTTTTTACAGAGGGTTTACTTAAACGGGTGTCACCCAGAACTAGGCCACTTTATAGTGGCCTAAATGTTATGGGCTTCATGCATAAGGCATGTTTCAGTGGTTGGTCTGAAAATTTGCTCAGCATGGTTCAGCCAAGACTGGCAGTTTCTAACAGAGCTGTTCAGGCTTATCGGTACACCAGCTGTCTGTTATGTCTGTTGCTTAGTGCCTGTCTACCCTTCCTTAACCTCCCAGTTGCTCACCATGGGATAATTACTGCCACATGTCAATGGCTGGAAGGCGAAATAGAGCAGTACAGTTAAACCCTTCTGGCTTCTGTCAGAGATGTTCAGATTTCAAAAGAATCATACAAAATTTTGTGAAGATGAGCATGGTTATATTCATGTAATTCTTAGTTTATAGAATAATATTTGAAACCAAGTTAATTCCAGAAAAGTTTAGTAGCATTGTTTGATTTTTCGTCAGTCTATTATTGTATGAATGTGAGTGTGTATGTGATGGTGCCCTGCGATGGACCGGCACCCTGTCCAGGGTGTACCCCGCCTTGTGCCCCATGCTTCCTGGGATAAGCTCCAGGTTCCCCGTGACCCTGATAAAGGAGTAAACGGTTGAAGATGGATGGATGGATGGATGGATGGATGGATGGATCTTTCACAGTAGAACGTGACTACGTGCAATTATTTCCGTATTCGTGCGATTATTTCCACACGTCCACGTCTTTCAGCTTAAATCACATGCAAGTCATTCATGTGAAAACCTTCTGGTTGTCTGTTTCTCCAATGAATAAGCCTACTTGATTTTTTTTTGGAAATTGTTATGAACTTTTCCCACACAAATCAAGGGCTGAGTCAATTTCTAATGCAAACACAGCCATATCTATTGCGTAATTTTGCCTGAATCACACGGTCAAACACTCGCCACATGGGTTTAACATCCTGACATGTATAGATGTTTATTATGACATTGCATCTACAGGCTGTGTCTTTTTGTTGGCCAATGGTGAATCAGTGGTGTTTCTTTACTTCTGGGGTACGGCCATTAATCCTCTTCAAGGGTGCATTTTGGATAATTGCTGTTCACTGGATGAAAAAAGTGACCATAGCTCAGCTGCTGCAGTAGATCTCCAATTGTGAGCAATCATATGCATTGATTTACATTTTTAACTGAAGGCAGCTCATCAGACCAGAAAGGAACTACAGAGCTGGAGGCATTAAGTCAGAAAGTGCAGAATTCCCATACACTTTCATAGACTTGTCATTTCATTTACCCTCTCCAGAATTTATAGACCTCTCCAGGGTCTATACACTTTTACATGTTTTTACATGTGTGCTAAAATCACAAAAAAAAAAAAAAATGCAGCCTTGTATTGTCTTGACCTCGTTCGTCATGCTGGAATTGCTGAGCTTACATGGAAAGACATATGGTATGTCCTCCATTCTTGCTTTGTGAGCTCTCTCACTCCCTCTTTACAAGTCCATGGAATGTGGATAGAAACATTCCATTCTGGCTGAATGCCATGGTCAAGGGGGTTGAAGTGCAGGAATGACTGAATCATGTAATCTTTAGATAAGTGTAACGGGAATGCACATTTGAACCCCTAACCTAAAACTGACTCTCACTGATCTGCTGATTGTCCCGTTGACTGCCAGTTACTGGCACTGGAGGTTTGTGAAATATGTTTAATGCACTTAAGTGTAGGGTCACACTCATCCAAATTGATGCTTCCACCATTGTGGAAGATCATGTATTTTAATTAAAGCAACGTAGAGATAAACCCAACCTGGTGTGTGGTGATAGAAAAATAAATCACATGTAACATGGTTGTGTGGTGCCTTTAAATACTACCTAAAATAATTAATGACGAAATGTGATGATGAACAGCTCAACATGAAGTTACGTTACTGTTACCACTCCAAAAATGTATTCTTTTCCTATACCATTATATCCCGAGGTGTTGTATTCATCTTATACCACAGCAATTTACCAACAATTAAACATTTTGATTAATTACAAAAATACACCGGGGCGCACGATGGCTTAGTGGTTAGCATGTCCGCCTCACACCTCCAGGGTCTGGGGTTCGAGTGCCACCAGGGCCATGTGTGTGCGGAGTTTGCATGTTCTCCCCGTGTGTCGGGGGTTTCCTCCGGGTACTCCGGTTTCCTCCCCCAATCCAAAGACATGCATGTTAGGCTGATTGGCGTTTCTAAAGTGTCCGGAATTTGTGTGTGTGTGAGTGTGTATGTGATTGTGCCCTGTGATAGTCTGGCACTCTGTCCAGGGTGTACCCCGCCTTGGGCCCGATGCTCCCTAGGATAGACTCCAGGTTCCCCATGACCCTGAAAAGGAGTAAGCAGTTGAAGAAGGATGGATGGATGGATGGATGGACAAAAATACACCATTTTATTAACCATTTATAGATACATCATTACAATATGGCAGCAATAAACAGCTATCACTAGACTCAAGTTTCCTTTTTATGAGGTTAATAATAAATATTAATACAGCATAAACCTTGCAGCTGCTGTTATAGAAATTATGCAATACCATCCTGACCAATCAGAATCGATGATTTAACGCTGCTGTTTTGTAATAAAATTGAAGATACATTTTTAAATGTTTATTGACTGTTTATTTTGTTTTATTGGCAAATGAAAAGTGCAACTAAACAGGTTCTCTTCTTCCTAAACAGGATTATCCGAGAGTAAGGATTGGAGTGTTTATCGAGCAGCCGACGCCATTCATTCCAGAGTTTCTGCAGAGGCTCCTGACTCTGGATTATCCCAAAGATAAACTGGATCTCTTCTTCCATAACACCGTAAGAAACAGTTTACAAGCTATTGAGAAACAGCTTCAGCTGCAAGCTAGTGTTTATGATTCAGCCGACAGTGTCGTCTCTGCCCTGTTAGGAGGTTTACCATGAGAAGCACTTACAGGCATTCTGGGAGGAGAACAAAAATGTATTCCATAGTTTTAAGGTCGTCGGCCCTGAGGAGATCTTGACCCAAGGAGAAGCAAGGAACCTGGGCATGTAAGCTTTTTATTTTTTTATGCTCTCTATTTTCACAGCCACATTGCAGAAATAAATAAATAAATAAAATGTTACATAGAAGGCTAATGTAGAATATGAATTGAAATGAAGTGAAAAAGACTAGTTTATGATCAAATAATGCCCTCAAGCACCAGATCAAATGAAATCTCAACTCTCAGAAAATATTGCAATCCATTTAATTCATTAAAACACAGAGATATAACATGTCTGTTTATAAAACTTGCCCAACTTGCCCATATTCAGATCTCTGAAGTAAAGTACACTCATTTTATTAATGCACCTGTCTAGTTTTAAGTATCTGTACTTGACTTATTCTTTCAGGTAACACTTTACGGTTTCATTTTCTTTCATCTGTTTACTCTTTCATTTTCAATAGAACAAAAAAAAAATAGTTCTTCTCAAACCATCTCTCATTGCATTGATTTATAAAGTTAAAGTGCGACTTTTTAGGTTCAAGGATCTAAACTTTGCATTACACTTTTATTTTGTTTTGTATTTCATGTTGAATATATCTTGAGCAGTTTGTTTTGTGCCAGCAAGTTCAGTTAGTCTGTATGGATTTATGCAGTTAGTATCATGCTAGCTAACCTTCGAGAGCTTAGGAATTAAGCTGTTGTTAATCTTGGCAATTAACTCTGCTGATAGAAACTCACTGAATGCTAATAGATAGTTGTCAGAGTAGTCTACAACATGCCTTGAGTAATGCAAATAAGGAATAAAGGTGTTGCCGGACTTGGCTAATAACTCTGACACAAACTAGCTGAAAGCTAATTATCAAGCCATTTACATGTACATTTATTCACTTAGCAGAAGCTTTTATCCAAAGCGACTTACAAATGAGAGATATAAGCAAAGTGATATCAAGCAGAGAACAATACAAGTAGTGCTACTGTACAAGATCTATTAATTGAGTACTAGAAGAAGCAACGCGCGCAGAGTCGAGGTGTAAGTGCCTTTTTTTTTTTTATGAGATGGTTAGGTGTTGACGGAAGAGGTGGGTCTTTAGCTATTTCATGAAGATGGTGAGAGATTCTGTGGTCTGGATGGAGGTTGGAAGTTCATTCCATCATTGAGGAGGAACAGTTAGTGTGATGGTTCTGGAAAGAGACCTTGTGCCATGCTGAGTAGGAATTACTAAACGTCGGTCGCTAATCAATCACAGATTGTGTGTGGGAACGTAAGCCTTCAGGAGAGAAGTGCTTCACACTTCACAAGGCGTTTATATTGTAAATGGTAAATGACGCACTTATATAGAGCTTTTATCCAAAGCGCATTGTTTACACGGTGTCTCATTCACACATTCACACATTCACACACTAATGCGAGGTGCTAGCTTACCATCGGGGACAACTTAGGGTTCTGTGTCTTGCCTTCAGCATGGGATCATCCGGGCCGGGATTCGAACCACCAATCCTACGATTAGTGGACAACCCGCTCTACCGACTGAGCCACAGCCACAGCCACATATTGTGACACTAGCTATTAGCATCCAGCTCATTTGGAACATCAGAGACATCGTCATGCTATGTTACTTAATGAATTTGGAATGAAGCTGTCTTAACTAACAAACATTGATTTTACAAACTAACCAAATGCTTATAGCTAGCGGTCACTATACAAACTGCTTTGATAAATACAAAGTGTATCATCAGAGTTATTAGCATGCTAGTCTTAGCTAATGTTTTCCCACATTGGCTCTTTGGTGAAAGAGGCCAAATTTACAATCAGTAACTAGATGTTAATAATCTTTCTAGGCTTTTATCACACTTCAGCTAAATTTAAGAGATTGTACTTTTTCGACTTTAACGTGAGTAAATAATTTGATGCTGTACCTCAGCTTGTACCAGAGAATTTATTTAGATATGCACTTGCACTTGTACTTACGTCAAGATTCTGGGTGCTTTTCCCTGCTCTGATTTTATACCTGATGGCTTCTAATGTTTTTTGTCCAAGCATGAAGCAACTCTAAGCCCTAGTTTCTGTATACCTGCTCTTATGTTTGGTGTGTAAGCACACAGTTTTACATATAGTATAACACACACTTGCACATCTGGCGTTATACGTATACCATGTTGGTTGTGGAAGCCATATGGAGGATGTTTAGCCTCTGCTTCCCATAAATGCTTCTATAACATAAGTGGTCATAGCAGGACATCCATAAAATATATATATACATATATATATATACATATACGGGCGGCTGTAGCTCAGTCGGTAGAGCGGGTTGTCCACTAATCAACTAATCGTAGGGTTGGTGGTTCGAATCCCGGCCCGGGTGATCCCATGCCGAAGTGTCCTTGGGCAAGACACTGAACCCTAAGTTGCCCCCGATGGCAAGCTAGCACCTTGCATGCAGCTCTGCTACCATTGGTGTGTGAGTGTGTCTCATTTGTAAGTCGCTTTGGATAAAAGCGTCTGCTAAATATGTAAATGTAATATATATATATATATATATGAGATGAAGAGCTGTTAAGTTTGTAGAAATGATGGACAAGAATTATAAATGAGGAAGATAAAACTAACAGCTTTTTTTTGTTTCTGAGCAGGGACTTGTGTCGAAGAGATCCTGAGTGTGACTACTATTTCAGCATCGATGCTGATGTCATGCTCACAAACCGACAGACACTGAAGCTACTCATAGAACAAAACAGGTATTTCTCCTGATTTGCTGAGGTCGTCTTCTTATCACTCAGTTGCTAATCCACAGGAATGTTACTGCCTTCCAAAATGCTTACTTCTTAAAAAAATAAGTACACCCGTCCTGCGTCCAGTTTTCTCTACAGACTCTAGAGACACTATGGAAATACACTGTCTGAGGTCTAAACTGTCACGGTACATTACGCAGAATGCAAATGTTCCTAAACACACTGCCCTGGGGATAGCTTCCTGACCATGGTTCAGTATTTAGCAGTGTCTATACAAGGTCCCTTCCTTACAGTAACCAAAACTCAGATATTTACAGAAGCGCTGGGAAATTCCTTCCGAATTATGGAGCAAATTTGAAAATTGTACTTTTAGGAACCATTTGTCTTGCTTTGAAGACGCACTATAATTTGCTGTAGTGTATTTTTCTCCAATGACATGTTGTAACCATGACAGCAACGTTCATCATGTGAACATGTCGGGCTGTTGCAGCGGATGACAATTTGAGTGTTGAGGTCACAGAATTTAAAATATTAATACATAAGATAAATTGTGATTAATCTTTGCACAAATAAGTTGCACACTTATTTTTTTTTATTGCCAATCAGTGTAAACAACATGGGGGCAGTGGTGGATTAGCAGTTGAGGCTCTGGGTTTACTGATCGTAAGGTCGGGGGTTCAAGCCCCAGCACTGTCAAGCTGCCACTGTTGGGCCCTTGAGCAAGGCCTGTAACACTCTCTACTCCAGGGGGCGCTGTATCATGGCTGACCCTGCGCTCTGAACCCAACTTCCTAACATGCTGGGGTATGTGACAATTTCTCTGTGCTCTAATGTATGTGACCAATAAAGACTCATGCATTCATTCTATTTAAGGATGTACCAATTCTTAAAACAGTCTCACGTGAATGACCGCAGGTGAAATTTCTGATTCTGTAACTGACAGCATGGAAGCTCATGTCCGTCAACAAAATCCTTCATATAGCTCAACGAGCTTAGTTTGAATGGAGGATGCGATGTCTAGAGCAGCATCTGGAGGATTGTTCCAGGCTGATAAAAACCCAGTACTGGTCACAGTAGTGTCTGAAAAGGAGTTTGGATTGTTTGAAATTCCAGCAACTGGGATTGGGATTAAACGACAATCTTTTGTACACCTTTACACTTCATACAAGGTGGACATTAAAACAGAAAT
>JAFFST010014355.1:1349-13491 GCA_022414735.1 Noturus placidus | reverse complement strand
AGACAGGCCCCAGCCACTCTGCTGCATATGTTCTGGACTTGTCCGAAGCTGTACACATTCTGGCAATCTATATTTGATACTTTTACTAAGATATTGGGAAGTGTAGTACAGCCGTCCCCTCTTATTGCACTGTTTGGGGTGACCCCGGAGAATTCTCCTTTTAGACAGTATGAGACCAGCATGATGTCCTTCTGTACCCTCCTGGCCAGGAGATTAATATTGTTTAGCTGGAAGGATCCTGCTCCACCAGTGTATGGTCATTGGGTCAGGGACGTCATGTGTCATCTTAAGTTGGAAAAGATTAGGTACACTATCAGGGGAGCGACTGGGAAATTTTTCAAAATCTGGCAACCTTTTCCGTTCTTTGTTAGGGACATGGACGCTAACAGTATTACGTGTTAATTATCTATAATTTTGTTTCTTTGGCTCTCTTCTTTTCTATGATGGTCCGGCTTTGCAATTTGTATTATGTATGTTCTGTGTCTGGCACTGGGGGGAGGGGGTGGTTTTGTTTTGTTTATTTGCTGTAAATGTTTAAGTTGGAAAATGTTAATAAAGAAACCTTGATCAAAAATATATATATATATATAGACTGATCATTTCTTTGTTAGTGGGATCAAATACCTTTTTCCCCCTCACTGTAGCTATACCTCATTATTAAAGGAAATTATGACCAATAAAAAAAGTGATAAATGAAACTGCTTTGTTCTATATACACTCATTTGACACAGAACATCACATGATCAAACAATAACAATTAATAAAGAAATGTGCGGAAAAATGATCAAAACTGGAAAATTACCATGACTATTATTGACATCTGTTGAACAATTCAAATTAGTTTGATTAGAGAAACTAGACTCTAACTGGCTGTGAAATTATACTCATGATAAATGAATTGCCAATAATGTTCACATTAATTAAATGACCCAAAACAACGAGTATACTATTTTAAAATGTCACGCTCATCCCCTGTTCCTTTCTTGACAATGGTAAAGACAAGAGAGGTGTCTGAGGTGGTCAGAAAAATTAGCATCACCTAATCCTGGCATCCCTGTTTCCACAGATTGAAATGTCACAAAGAAGTTTATGGCTCATGAATCTGTCAAGGACCTTCCAGTAGTGTACACAGCAGTCTTGCAAAACTGACCATGTATAACATCCAGAGAATTTGAAGCTATCCTTGAGTGATAGTTTCAATTCATACCATAAGCACCATGGATGAAGATCAAGGCAGACCCTGCTATTGAAAGAAACATGAAAACTGATGAAAGCAAAATTGAACTCTACAGCAATGCAGACCAGTGAGGAATCATGAAATGAGAGGATTATCAGGGTAGGAAATGAGCTACCCATAGTTAGAAAACTCAGTTGAAGATCATGGGTCTTCCAGAAGGACAATGCCCATAAACACACCAAAAATCACAAAAGTATGGCTAAAAGGAAGAAAATGAACTGTGTTAAACTGACCAGCAATGTGTCCTGATCTCGAATTAAACTGAAAACCATTGGAAAGAAATCTGCTCCCGGTAAAAGGAGTCCTGCAAACCTTTAAGTGTTAAACAAACTGCAGTTGAGGAGTGGACGAATATACCAATAAAAAGGTGCATGAAAGTGTTAGAGAAAAGTGCATTTAGTACAGTACAGTTCAGGTTTTCTTTTTCCATCCATCCATCCATCTTCAACCGCTTACTCCTTTTCAGGGTCACGGGGAACCTGGAGCCTATCCCAGGAGGCATCAGGCACAAGGCGGGGTACACCCTGGACAGGGTGCCAGTCCATCGCAGGGCACAATCACATACACACTCACATTCATACACTACGGACACTTTAGACACGCCAATCAGTCTACCATGCATGTCTTTGGACTGGGGGAGGAAACCGGAGTACCCAGAGGAAACCCCGACACACGGGGAGAACATGCAAACTCCGCACACACATGGCCCCGGCGGGGTTTTCTTTTTCTAATAAAAAATAAAACTAAACATAAATTGAAGACAATTTTTTGTTGTATTATTTTAGAAATAAATAAATGCATTTCCGATTATTCCTGAAAATATTATACATACTATATTTAAAACATATTTGGTGCCAATAATGTTGACTAGTACTATGAATATATTTTTCCTATCCTTCAAGACAGAACAACTGTGCACAATCATAAGAGAATGTTGCCCCCTGGTGAAAGCACATGAACATTCACATTAAATAAAGTAGATTAAAGCTCAGAGTTTGAATCTTGAATGAACCTCGAGTGTTATAGCACATTCATTATGTGTAAATATTTTTTGTTTATTGACATGGAGTCACCATGAGATATAGCCACATGAATGGTGTTTTAATAATGATTTAACCAATACCATGAATCTCGTTATTTTGATGAAAGCATCCCTGAGGGTTCAGTGAGGTAAGTGGCCAAGTGCGTTCTGCAGCGGCCCTTTGAAAAAGACAAAAGGATTTCATGACTACATTATGCAAAGGTCTCTTTTGAAGTGTGTGACAGTGGCTGGCACAGCCATCAAAGTAAAGCCACTTAAAGTGGTCTGCGAATGGGTAATCAAAAAAAGCCAAAGGAGGAAACAAAGTGCATCTGAAACATCATGTTCACAGCACTTTATCATCTGCGCTCTGTAAATCACATAAAAATGGCAGACAAAATAATGTCCACATTGAACTTGGTAATCCATTTGTATGCACCATTTAGATAAAAAAAAAAAAAGGGAGGCCTAAAAACTATTAGGTCTCTATATCAGTAGCTTGACAGTATACAGTGGGGGAAATACGTACTGAATGTGTCAACATTTTCTTCAGTAAATATATTTCCAATAAGGCTATTCACATTAAATTTTCACCAGACATCCGTATTAACTCAAGAAATCCAGAAATATAAAGAATTCACAACATTAAAGTCCATAAATAAAGTTATGTGGAATAAAGTGGAATGACACAAGAAAAAATAATTGAACACACTAAGAAAAAGCAGTACTCCAAGGCAAGGTAAGGCAAGGAACCAGCTGAAATCCGTAAGTAATTATACTCCCTATCTGCGCAAATTAATATCAGCTGGGTTAGTAAATTGTAAATTGATTACCAAGGTGTCACACAAATATCTCATAATGGGTAAAAACAAAGAGCTCTCACAAGACCTTCACAACCTTATTGCTGTAAAACATATTGATGGAATCGGATACAGACGTATTTCAAAACTTCTAAAAACACTATACCAACAGTGAAGTTTGGAGGTAGAAGCATCATGATGTGGGTCTGGCAGACTTCATATAATTGAAGGACCGATGAATAGAGCCCTTTAACTGGAGATTCTTGAGAAGAATCTGTTGCCATCCAGCAGGATGATGATGAGACATGGTGGACTTCCAGCTGCTGCAGATTCAAACAAAGGCTTCTCCATTAAGTATTAAATAAATTTCAGTTCAATACTTTTTTCCTGCGTCATTCTGCTTCATTACACATAACTTCCTTTATGGACTTTAATGTTGTGAATTCTTCATATATCCAGATTTCTTGAGTTAATACGTATGTCTATTGAAAATTTCATGTGAATAGCCTCATTGGAAATATATTTACTAAAAGAAATGTTGACACGTTCAGTACTTATTTCCCCCACTGTACATCAGTAACTATTAAGATTCAGCAATGCATTATATCACAAGGTCTCAGTGGCATAATAATGATGTTGGATAAACTATACACACACTCACATTTAAAAAGACACACAAGCTGATGCTTCACGATTTCAAATGGTGTGATGCTGTTTTGTTTGAATACCAAACGTAGCAAACAGTAGTAACCCAAAAAAACCAAACTTATGATTCTGCCATCTGTCCTTTTGTGTAATTTGTACTTTAATTGGACAGGGTGTGCTTAGTCCATTTACTTTTAATTTCTCCCCAAAAGGCATGAAAGAGTAAATAATCAACTCATATATTTATTCATTTATTTATGCAACCATCAACAACATGCATAATCACATACTAACACTATAGAAAATACTAGATGTGCACAAAAGCAACAACAGAAGGAACAAAATCATGTGTAGATAAAAAAATAAATAACAAATAGGAAAATGAACATCAACTTCAGCTATAACTGACTTTGAAGGCCAGCACAAAACAATCAAACTCATTTTCATTCATAAAACCTGAGATGTATTTCATGTATGGTGTTGCCTTCTCAGTCATTTCAGTTCAGCACCCCACACCAGGCTCTTGAAGGTGCATTGCAGATAGCTGCTAACTTCAGAATGTCCGTGACAATTTATGATCTCCTAGAGAAACACTATCCACGGTGCTGTGATAAACTGCAATGGCCACCACATATGTTTACAACCTAGATGGGCATCTCTGTGGCATCCCAATGGCACCACCCTTCTCCCCCAGTCAGGTAGGGAGATACTTTCTTTCTAATGAGACACTGCTCCCAGAAGGGCACCTTTTATGAGAAAAGCCTTACATCAGTGGTATTTGGTTTTTAGCCACAGGCTTCCTTGCTCCTTACAGGCCCCAGGAGGACTACTGTTGCAATCTGTTAACAATCATAGAATTCTCAGCAGGAACTAGTACCACACTTAGCAATCTGCCTGAATCCAACAGGCAAGAAATAATGTCTCCCACACATTTATGTGACAGGATACATAACACGGTCAATGAATCTAGTTTCATGGCAAAAAATAAATAAATTCTGTAGCTTGCTTTTAATATTAAGGAAAACTTCCCCCACCCCAGTTCACAGCAAGGCCCAATGCATAACGTGTATGAGGCGGATAGACTTGACTCAGATGGCCTGCTGCTTTGTGAGTGCACACAGTAAGCACAAACTACAGCATTATCCTTATGACTCTGGTCAGCAGAGACAAAGCCACCTACATGCATCTCAAGAATATCCGTAGTGGTCAAGAAAGGCCATAGTGTAGGACAAATATGATGTACGTAGTGACTTGAATGTAATGTAGAGTTTTCAAGACAAAATATATACTCAGAGGGAGGTGTGTTGGCATGATGTGTCTTGCTTTAGGTACACTTGTCCTCCTAGAAGGATGGGTTACTGCAAACTCAATCTTTTTGGTAACGCACAAAGACAGCCATCATGTACTGTACTGCCCAGGGCAGAGAATAATTCCTGGCTTTCACTTACTTCTGATGGACACCTACTCTTGCACCGTTTCACTGTGTTGAAAGAAATATAACAATTTTTATGAGCTCTTTGATTCTTAGGCCCTGGCCCTGACCAAACTCAGTCCCAGACAAGCTTATCAAAGGATTCTTTGTGTGTCTGATTACTCTGTGCTCTTAGTAACAGTTCTTACATAAATACAAGATATAATGCCACAATTTTCAGTATTTATTGTTTTAACCCGTTACCTGTTCTTTTCAGAATTCATTCAGTAGGTGCTTAATCCCAGGCATGATTCTGGTTTATCTCAAGTCTATCCGGAAAACACAGAAGAAATACCTAATGTATGTGATTTCACCCACCCACATTTCATATTTTTACTACTATTGCGACTGGAAAAATAAAATGACCTAAACATTTATCTAAAAATGAATTCATGAAATGATCTAATCAGCCAATCACGTGTTAGCAGCACAAAATTATGCAGATACATATCAAAAGCTTCAGTTAATGTTCACATCAAACATCAGTATGGTGCAGAAACGTAATCTCAGTGAACCACTGAGATTAAACATTAATGGAGCAAATCGAGTGAAGGTAACTCAACCATGGTTATCAGAAAGGCATCTCAGAACATGACCAACCTTGAGGCTTGATTATTACAACAGCAGAAGATCATATCGAGTTCCACTCCTGGTCTGATGAATCTCGTTTTCTGTTGCAAAATGCAGACGTTGGGGACAGAATTTGACATCAACCGCATTCCTAACTTGCATTGTGTCAACAGTTCAGGCTGGTAAAAATGGTGTAATGTGGGGAATTTTTTCCTGGCACACATTAATACCAGCTGAACATCATTTCAGTGCCACGACCTCTCAGAATATTGTTGCTAACCATGTGTATCACGTTTTTTTTTGTTTACAATTCATCCATTTTATAATGGCTACATCCAGCGGGATAATGCACCATGTACAAAACACAAGTTGTCACGACCTGGATCAATTAACATGACAAGGAGCACAGTGTACTTAAATGGCCTCCACAGTCACCGGTCTGAATCTAATAGAGTGCATTCGGGATGTGGTAGAAAGGGAGATTTGGAGCATGACAAATCTGATATGTGCGAATACAACACGTCGAGATGGACCAAAATCTCAAAGGAATGTTTCGGTTTGTGGATTACGTGCCCATGAAGAATTGTGCCTGTTCTGAGAGCATAGATGGGTCCAAGCCTGTATCAGTATGATGTTCCTAATAAAGTGGCCAGTGCTGCAGTTAGACTTGAATTTTTCATATTCTTCCACTCCTAACCGTTGCACCTGACATACAAGTGGGACGGAGAGACATCCACAGAAAGGCCAAGTGAACAAATAAACAGAAAGAGAGCAAGAGAGACAGGGGAAGGGAAAGAGTGTTATGAGAGCTAGAGGTTCAGTAACTACTAGGAATACAGCGGAGGTTACATAAATTTATTTTATTACCAAAGGGGGCCTTGTGTAAATTCAAGTTTTCCGTTGTCTGCACAATGCAGGGGTGTATATTGACATGGAATATAAACAACAGGCAGATACAGTGGGATTATTTTATTTATTTTTTCCTGTGGCTGCCTCCATGGTAGCTGCTGCCTCCTCCTTCAGTCTTTCTTCACGCTGTTGGAGAAACTCGCCGTACTCTTCGGGTGACAAGCTGACAGAGCGATGACAAGAAAGGAGTGAGGGAGCAACCGTAAGACATACCGCAAGAAGAGAAGAGGGTACAGAGACAGTAGGTGGAGAATGAGAGAAAGAGAAGGGAGGAGGGATTGAGAGATACATCAGCATTACATTAGAATTTCAAAATTCTCTTCAGGTCATTGAAATGCAGAACAAATGTCTTTCACGCATGCATGATGAGTCAAGGCTGGATATGCTTTAGTGACAAGGTTCATTCAGCCAGGAGCAACAATGACATCTTTGACACATCTGAGGCCTAGTTAACTAATGTAATGAAGTCCCGTTCTCATACCCGTTCCAAAATGCTAATACATCACATTGGCGTAAGGTCATTTAAAATTGTTGTTTGTACATCAGTAAACAGAAAGCAGCTTTGCCAGGAGGTAAAAAAATAAATAAAAAAATCTGTGGCTATAAATATATGCATAAAGCTATTACCTAGCACTCACTGAGAGTTCTCATCTTTACTTAATTATTAATTATGACAACTAAAAAAAAAATGCATATTTATACTAAAAACTAGAAAGGCTTGCATGCGGCGTTGAAGCCTCAGCTATACACTAGGGAGCACAGAAAATTTCATACGAGGATGAAACACAAATCTGAAGAGTTTTGAAGGATGGCAATATGATTGATCTATGTTGACAAAAATATATATTTTTAAAGGTTTGCTTAATGAGCTGAATAAAAACATGTTACTATGCATCCTCATGCTTAATACTAACTTTAAATGTTTTAATCTTAATGGAATGTTTTATGAAAGTGGGAAGGTTGTGCTGCCTGGATGAAGTCTTGCATATGTAATACACTTGTGTGTCAGAGGTAGAATTATGTTTCTCACTCGTTGACAACTTTGATGCCGAGTGATCTGGCTGAACCAATGATGCTCTTGACCACGTTCTGCATGGAGACGTCCTGCAGCTTGAAGCACTCATCCTGTGCCTTGACCTGTGCTATCTCGTACACCGCCCTAACAGACACCATACCAGCCGTCTCATGCCCTAGAGAGAACAACAGAGGCACAGAGATGATGAGATAGACTCAGACATGGAGGTAGTGTGCGTGTGTGGTGGAGGGGCGGGCGGGAAGGGGGGGGGCAAACCCTAGAGCACAAGAGCAATAGCATGAAAGTGTAACAGTGTGAGAGTGAGAACAGAACCGGAGTACTGGAAAGGAGGGGTGCAGTGCAAGGAAGAGAAAACTTACAGGCAGTCAGAAGGAAAGAGGAAGAGTGGGTATTAAAAGAGCAGCTGTTAAGAGAGGGTATAATTGAAGCAGACTTGGACATAAGAAAATGAGGCAGCATTTACAATTCTCTTTTCCTCATGCAGCACCTTTTTGCCACTGATTTTCTCTGAATAAATGTGCTGCCTCTTCTGGCATGGCTCAGCATAAATATATCATCAATCAAAAAAAATTCAATCCAAAGTCAGTCTATCCATTCGTAAAACATAAGCTGGGACTGAGGCATACAAATGAGCGGCCGGGAGCTGCAAGAAGGCCACGACGATGTATGACCACAGCGATAGTTATGATGGGGCTAACTCACCGGTTTTTCCTGCTCCTTTCTCGATGCCTGCAGCTTGTTTCAGGAAATAAGACACCGTGGGCTGCCCGATCTTCAAGTCATACGTCCTATCTGGCTGTAGGGAGGAAAAAAAGAGAGAGATGCTCACTGCTAGTTCATCCATTAAAGTCAGCAAAAAAAAAAAGCGTTTACAAAAGACAGAATGACAGCAGTAACAAATCGACCATAAGCTAAAAACATGGTCAGCACAGATACACAACACAGCACAGCTTTCTCGCAGTAGCGTCTTACTTTTATATTTGACTATCTTTCAAAGAAACTGAAAACCTTGTTGTTCATATTCACAAAGATTTGACCATTGTCCGCCCCTAAAACCATGGCATCACTCTCCAAGGAAATATGCAGCTATTAGTGACACTCTGGCCTCAAACTGCAGGTGAACTCTGCAAAAATCGAATTGCTATTCACAACCTCAAACAGTCTTTTGTAGACTCTCTAATGTGTCCAGTGAAGCTAACATGTACGCGCTCCAAACGCACACATTAGTCTGGGCTGCTGCCACAGAAGCTTTAAGGCACGGATTAAGCATCACAGAGTGGATCAAAGACAATGAGCATAGAGCAGACAGCCTAATGGGACCGCTGGGAATTCACAGGAGTCCGACATGGCAGCATGGCCCAGTCAAAATCGACTGCAGCCGTCCAGCTAAACTCTGAAGCCAACGACGTCAATTAAACCATTCCGTACAATGATCCTTACATAGCTGAGACCAGCTTATCTTTCGATTCTCCCGGCCCTAATCCATGCAACTACAAAAGGGCTCTAGGGTCTGCTTTGCATTTGGCTGTTAATAATTATTGTAATTTCCTCATTTGTTTTGAATGCCAGGACATTTCTTCACTAGCCATTTCCATAAAGGGAAAATCCCTCAACACAAATGCAACGCAACAGTACTCAAAATTTCTCAAATTATGCTGCAGTTACAAATGAAATATAGTACATTGTACATTAATGTATATTTTAAAAAAAAGTCTTCTTCAATAAGACCAAAGAGAAATGCTCAGAGACATTTGTCTGAAATTATGGCCAATTACACAATAAGTTCTACTCATTAATTTTTTTTATTGGTCAGCATGTGTAATGTCCTAGTTAAGTATTAGTATTATGATATAAAACAGTTCAGTCCAACAGTAAATTAAACTTATCCCACACTGGCACATTGAGTGCAGCAGGCAGGACACTGCTTCTGGAAGCAAGATTCAAAGAAAGTTTATTAATGTTGAAATAAATGTTTACGATCAGAATGCCGCACAGAGGTACATGGTCATTTAACAGCTTCTCCTGGCTTCAGTGAACTACGGTCAGGGTCAATGTTTGAAAGGAAGAAATTTGGTCTAGCAGTGAAATTACTCATGCAGTAACAACAAATGAGAACTCCTACTACACCACAGAGCTCCAGGCTTTGCATAAGACGTATGTACCATAAAGCAAAACACGGGCTTGTTCATATAGTAATGTGTTTAAAATCTTTTCCATTTTCTGACAAGGGATCACTATAAAGTAGCTGTAATGTTTTTGAATAAATAAATGAATTAAAAAAAAGAAAAAGAAAGAAAATTAAACAAAGCAACAAAACAAAAAACAAAACAGTTTTTCCATAATATATTTCTTGAAAAGGTTGGTAATGGCTTCTTCGAGCAGGGCCTGAGACTCACCTTAAAGTCCTGTTCAAACTTTCAGTGGACAGCTGAGACCAAAAGGCATACACACCATTTTCATGTGTTTCCAAAGCATACTGTATTTATAGTGACTCCTGAGTTGCTGTGTCTGCCAAAAATAATCTGATATCACTTCATAACCAGAGGAAAAAAAAAAATCCCAACACCAAATCTCAAACAAAGCGTATAAACCTACATATAACCTTTGGGCATTCATTATTATTTAAACCATCGGGCACTTTTGTGCAGTGTTTGTACAGTGAATAACCCCTCATGTGCTTTCAACCGCCACATAAAACAAAACAAAGCTCTTAAACAAAAGAGAGGGAGTACGGTCGTCGTCTTCTTTTCGTGTCAAGGTTCCACTTCATATTAGTTTTGCCCAGTGGGTGGCGGACTCGATACCCCTGTCTGTCACGTCGCACAGGTCACGCAGCGGTCCAGGAATGTGGACACACAGGGCACGCCAACAGGTGCGCCATGGAGGTACTGAAAAAACTAGAGACGCACCGATGTATTGGCCAGTAAAGGCAATTTTTCACGCTATGGGCCATCGGCCTTAAAAGAGAGCAGGAAAACACATTGATTCCGTAAAGTTGATGTCTCTTTTGTGGAATGACAACAAAACTGCAGTTTGAAAGCTCTACACTCTGCGCTGCTAAAACTTTACACCGGACGCTGCAGCAGTTTCGGCATAGAGTCCAATTTTATTTATTTTTTGCCACGTTGCTTAAGCCGAATTAAAGCGAAGGTACACCTTTGAAAGATTTTAAAGAAGATGGGTTGACAAAAAAAAGTAATACATACATACATACTATATATATTGGGAGAGAGCACAGTAAAAATATATTTGTAGAGTAGTGTATTTCATATCCAGTTAATGGTAATATATAAAACAGTTGATCTAAAATATTACCAGTTTGATGTTCAGTGATGAAGTGGAAATGATTTTGTTTGTGGTGTGTGAGTGTGAAACTAACAGGAGGTTTTTTAGAATTCAGTCGATGTTATTATGAATTAATAACATTCAATAAGTTAAGAAATCTTACTTTAATCTTCAGAATTTAGTTCATGTCTTAATGTTAGAGTAATGTGTTTTCTGTTTATGAGACCAGTTACTGTGAAACAACTTGTTGAATTGGACATGATAAAATTTTTATAAGTATTTCTTTCAGAATTGTGGAATTAATTATGAATATCAAAGAAGGTATAAAAGGCAGAACTATCGGTTATCCGTATTGGCCGATATCACTCTGAATAATCGTTTATTGGTATTGGCTGAGAGATTTAGTATCAGTGCATCCTAAGCAAAACCAAGTTAAGGACACAAACGTAGTTCCTGCCTAGTGCGAGTGCTGGAGTTCAGGTGCATGTTGTGAGTGCATGAGTTGTGGAGATTAAAAATGTAGGGACAGGCAACACTGCTGATTTTATTTTTGATCCAAGACCAGGTAATACCAAGCCTAGTAGTATCCCAATTATTTGACAAGACTTCCTGTGTGTGATTGATTGATTGATACATACATACATACATACACAGTGTCTCACAAAAGTGAGCACACCCCTCACCTTTTTGTAAATATTTGATTATATATTTTTCGTGTGACAACACTGAAGAAATGACACTTTGCTACAATGTAAAGTAGTGAGTGTACAGCTTGTGTAACAGTGTAAATTTACTGTCCCCTCAAAATAACTCAACACACAGCCATTAATATCTAAACCGCTGGCAACAAAAGTGAGTACACCCCTAAGTGAAAATGTCCAAATGTTCACCAGAGCTTCACAGGTTACCACTGAAGCCCTCTTCCACTCCTCCATGATGACATCACAAAGCTGATAGATGTTGGAGACCTTGTGCTTCTCCAGCTTCCGTTTGAGGATGCCCCACAGATGCTCAATAGGGTTTATGCCAGTACATCACCTTCACCCTCAGCTTCTTTAGCAAGGCAGTGGTCGTCTTGGAGGTGTGTTTGGGGTCGTTATCATGCTGGAATACTGCATACTGATCATGCTCTGCTTCAGTAGGTCACAGAGCGATGACACCAAATTTA
>JAFFST010014349.1:5190-17245 GCA_022414735.1 Noturus placidus | reverse complement strand
GTGTGTGTGTGTGAGTGTGTGAGTGAGTGTGAGTGTGTGTGTGTGTGTGTATGTGTGTGTGTGTGTGTGTGTGTGTGTGTGTGTGTGTGTGTGTGTGTGTATGTATGTGTGTGTGTGTGTATGTGTGTGTGTGTGTGCGTGTGTGTGTGTGTGTGTTTTGTGAGTGTGTGTGTGTGTGTGTGTGTGTGTGTGTGTGTGTGTGTGTGTGTGTGTTTGTTTGTGTGTGTATGTGTGTGTGTGTGTGTGTGTGTGTATGTGTGTGTGTGTATGTGTGTGTGTATGTGTGTGTGTGTGTGTGTGTGAGTGTGTGTGTGAGTGTGAGTGTGTGTGTGTGTGTGTGTGTGAGTGTGTGTGTGTGTGTGTGTGAGTGTGTGTGTGTGTGTGTGTGTGTGTGTGTACCTGGGTAATTAGCTCCCACTGCTGTTTCCCATCTCATGTTAAGCCGAACATTGTCTGTGTCCAGTGTGACAGGTCCAGTGGGCGGAGTCAGATCCTTCCTGACTGTAAGCCACGCCTCTGGAAATCATCATCGACACATGTTTTACACTTCTATGACGTGTTTAGATTTTCTGCCTAGAGAGGTCAGTGAGCTCACCGGAGTCAAGTCAGAGTTATATTGTTGTGTGTGTGTGTGTGTGTGTGTGTGAGTGTGTGTGTGTGTATACCAGTGTCCTCGCTGTCCATCCTGGTTGTGGGTTTGTTCAGCTGAGGTGCGATGAGCCTCATTGTGTTCTCCACTGCTCCAAAAAACACACTGAAAGTGGAGCTGGAGTTCAGATTCCCACCTGATAACACACCACCTGTGACATTCAGCAGGTTCTGAGGAAACACACATGGATTACGATTACTAAGTGTGTGTGTGTGTGTGTGTGTGTGTGTGTGTACCTCCAGTAATGTTTCTCCTGTGCGCCGTTCCCTCGATGAACCACTTAATGACTCACAACTAGTCATGAACAGATCCAGCAGCCCTCCCATCGCCGCCACATCCTGCAGACGACCAATCACAACAAATCTTGACATTTTTCTTGTTTTCTTATTGTTTATTGTTTAATATGAGGTTTATATGTTTACCTTTTCAGATGTGGTGTTGAGTCTGTTACATTTCAACTCTACACACACACACACACACACACACACACATACACACACACGTTATATGATTATTTTATACATGAGGTAAGAATGTTTCGTCATGAGTTACACACTCCCTCACCTGTGCATTTTGTCTGATTGTTGCCGTAGTTACTGTAACCAGATTTACACTGGCACGAGTAACTCCCTTCACTGTTGGAACACGTGCCATCTTCACCGCACACAGGTTCCCCGCCATGACATTCATCAACGTCTAAGACAGAAAGCAGGATATGTGAGATCATGCTGCTGCATGTCTGCACGGTGAGAGCGTGCAGTGAAAAGAGCACAAGGTTGGTGTGTGGTGCTTTTTTATGGAAATGGTCTTGACTTTTGGGGACTAGAGTGTTGTTTTGGACCAGGTTTAGTGTTCCGAGTGTGGCTCTTTGTGACTCGATGGATCTCCGTGTTCTGGGGGCCATCCTCAGTGGCTTGGTCTTGGTCTTGTTGGTGATTGCTAAGTATCTTGGTGTAGGACTGGGTCTCAAATCTGTCTGGGACGGTGTCTGGGTATGATTGCTTAGAGTCTGGATCTTGGATCTTAGTCTGGATCACAGCGATCATAGTCTTTACCTCGGGTTTTAAGCAGTCTAGCCATGACTCTGATGTGCGTGTCGGTTAGTGTGCAGTGGTTAGCATGAACGCAAATTTAGCGCCGTCTGACAGTGAGTGATCCTAATGGCCTCACCTTCACAAGGGGTGTGGCTGTCGCCTTTGTTACGGAACCCGGTGGGACACAAGCAGGTGAATGTGCCGAATGTGTTTCTGCACACACCGTGCGGTTCACACACAGTGGGCATTAACACACACTCATCAATGTCTGCAGTAGAGACACACACACACACACAACGCATAAGCACATACACACAATCTCACACACAGAAACATACATTTACATTTATTTACACATACACACACACACACACAACAACAGACACAAACATGAACACACACTTGTAAACTCTCGCACATGTATGAAAATGCACACACAAAGCAAGCAAGCGCGCACACACACACACACACACACACACACACACACACAACAACAGACACAAACATGAACACACACTTGTAAACTCTCACACACGTATGAAAATGCACACACAAAGCAAGCAAGCGCACACACACACACACACACACACACACACACACGCACACACACACACACACACACACAGAAGGTGTTTATTAGTTAGTTTATTAGTTGTATGCATGTTACATGAAGGCAGAAAGCTGTAGTGAGTGAACGGGTCATTATTAGTTCTTTAAGCAGGAATTAAAGTTAACGCATTTTAAAGGATTTACATTCGAAGACACAAACTACAAAATAACGTGAACTTTAATTTGCGAATATTCATTCATTTCAGGAAACATTAATAAAGAGAAATGGGAACAATTCTCGTATTATTGTTTGGCATTACAAAACATTATAAAAATCAAATATTTGAATAAATTACGCAATAATTATGAATACATAAATAACTAATGGTACTTGAGAATGTGTGAGAGTGTTTATACAGAAACGTGACTGGGACTGTAACGAAAGTGGCACCGACATTCTGTCTGGAGTGGATAGGAGTAGATGGATCAAAACCTACAGAAAATATACATCGCTGACGTATTTAATCATTCACTCATGTTTGAAGTCCGACATGCTATTAAAAGTCAGGGAAGATTTAAAAACCTGCTTCTCACCTGCACAGGTGTACGTAGATCCGACTGTTTCATCCTGAAACCCAGGTAAACACACACACAGGTGAGACCCGATGGTGTTTATACACTGTGCATTTTCAGGACACGGGCTCATACTTCCTTCTATGCACTCGTTAATGTCTGAGGGAGAAAAGAAGAGAGAGAGAAAAACAGTAAGTCAATCATCTACCTCATCACGTCCAGGAGGGATGGGGAAGTGTCTCACCTCGGCATTGGCCCGTGGTAGCGGTGAAGTTCGTGGTTACAGAGGTGAAGCCCTTCATACACTGGCAGTAATAACTCCCGTCTGTGTTAATACAGACCGCGTTCTCACCACATGGGTTCTCATATTCACACTCGTTCTCATCTGTGAGATAGAAAGAACAAAGGTGAAGACACTGAGACAGTCGGACGAACGGAAAGATGACAACAGATGTTTTTCGTTTCTTTGTGGACATTCGAAAGGTGGAGCCTATTATGATAATGAGGTGAGGTGTGAAGGATAAGCTAGAGCTGCGAATTCCACAGGACTGAGCACAAACGTTCTGGAAGCACGTGGTCAAATATGACGCTTGTGGGATAAAGAAATATATAATGTACATGAAATGTTTTAGGGTTGTCGTGGTGTAAACTACCATCCATCCGTTTTCTGTACTGCTTCCACCTACACAGGGTTGTGGGGAGCCTGGAACCTATCCCAGGGGACTCGGGGCACGAGGCGTATCACAGCCCATCGCAGCGCACAATCACACACACTCACACACTACGGACAATTTAGAGATGCCACTCAGCCTACAACGCATGTTATTGGACCGGGGAGGAAACCAGAGTACCCGGAGGAAACCTCCAAAGCATGGCGAGAACATGCAGACTCTGCACACAGGGTGGCGGCGGCGGTTTAAACTACTAATGTATTTATATTTTAGGAAACAGAAGAAGCTAATTCTGTACAAATTAAAACCTGTAACTCGATATTTCCAACTCCTGACTAGGAGAAATCAAAGAAAACGCTTCCTCAGTGTGGAATTCCGACTTGGAAAGTCGAGAAGGTATCCTCAATCCCGATGTCATATCACATGACGTCATATCGACATGGCCGCTCGCACCGTCAACAGAAAACAAGACATCACTTCAATTACTTTTAATGAGTTTATAGCAGTAATTACTTTAGATAAACCAACACGGACACGTTAGCTGATTCAGTCTAAAGCTAGTTTGTTGCGATTACATCATGGAGGCGTGCATGTCTCCCCGCCTACTTTGTATCTTGAATCACATAATATCGAGTTCAGACTCCCCACGTCCAAGTCAAGTCGAATACATCCATCCATCCATCCATCCATCCATCTTCAACCGCTTACTCCTTTTCAGGGTCACGGGGAACCTGGAGCACAAGGCGGGGTACACCCTGGACAGAGTGCGAGTCCATCACAGGGCACAATCACATACACACTCACACACCCATTCATACACTACGGACACTTTAGACACGCCCATCAGTCTACCATGCATGTGTTTGGACTGGTGGAGGAAACCGGAGTACCCGGAGGAAACCCCCGACACACGGGGAGAACATGCAAACTCCACACCACATGGCCCTGGCGGGACTCGAACCCTGGACCCTGGAGGTGTGAGGCGGACGTGCTAACCACTAAGCCACCAGAAAAAGTTAATTAAGAAATGCCGCAGGAAGGGAGGGGCTTCTGCGGGTGCAGCGCCCACTAGTTGCTGCTGCATAGTACCTTAGATGTACAAATAAATGTAAAAAGTAAAAATGTAAACATGTTATAGGTTAAAACAATGGTGTAGCACGTCGCCAAATATCAAACCTACCTTCAGTTTCTGTTGAGGAAACATATCATTACGGCACAATACGAACAATACGGCAAACCCCTGCAGAACATCTCATTCTGAAGTGATATTTCAACGAGAACTAAAAGTCATGACGCTGATATTATGGTTAACCTTCCCACATGACTGGACGGCAGGTACAAACAAAAATAATAATAAAAATAAACACACCTTTCTAGTGTCCACTTTTGTGAGTAGTTTACATCAGAGCATTGATTTAAGCTGTCTCACCTTCACACTTTCCCTGGAACACCACTTGATAGCCAACATCACATGACAATTCAGCTTGAATAGCAGGAAACACCACCAGCAGGAGGCCTGAGAATGAGAGAACATGATCGCACAGTGTTAACCCTATTAACACTAGAGACTGACAAGTGTCTCTACTCGCTTGTAGTGTGTCTCCTCTCCCTGTGGTGCAAGATTCGAGATTCAAAGGTACGGTAAAATGAGATGCGGCATTTATGAGGACCGTACATCCATCCATCCATCCATCCATCCATCCATCCATCCATCCATCCTCTACCGCTTAGTCCTTTATGAGGGTCACGGGGAACCTGGAGCTTCTCCCAGGAGACATCGGACACAAGGTGGGGTACACCCATAACAAACAATAAATTGACTATACAGACAATAGCGTCTCAGTCACTTCATCATGGGTCATGTCGATCGTGAGAGCTGCTTTTGTACTAGCTGCATTCTCAGATTCGATTAACAAAGCATGCTAACTGTACTAGCTAATGACGTACACGATCCCCACTACTTCCTTTCAAGCTTTATTTTTCTTTGTCATGCCTCGGCGTATACGACAGGAGAAGTGGAAACCACAGTTATATGTTGTTCTTCCTTTTCAAACAGTCGATGTAAACAAACTGCAGGTAGGAACTCAAGTTATGAGCGAGGAAGTGAGGCAGCATCAGACCACAGGTGCCACAGGACTGGTCCGAGGAGTCCGAGAAGATCAGTTTCGACAGATCAGTCTGTTGTTGTGTGTTTTTGGTCTTTGTATCGAGGTGAGACCCGCGCACGCACACAATGTTCTGAACACCATGTTAGCAGTTCTAAGAACAAACTGAAACCACAGACCACGTCTCTTCTGAACTTTCCACGCAGGTCTGATTTGGTATTTCGCACGCACACGCGTTCTACAGACACTCTGGCGACACACATGCACCCTCACCTAACCACACACACACACACACACACACACACACACACAGTGTGCTTGTGTGTCACCTCACAACAAAGTAGCACAGAGAGGAAACAAGGCCTACTGTCAATGTCACATAGAGCAGCTTACACACGTTCAGAATGTTCCAGAAACCAATGTTTCGGTGCACGCCACCACTGAGGGTGTTTAAAATACCCCAACGTTGTACTCGGAGGTAAACACAGTGGAAAGTTTCACAAAAGAAAACAATATCTCCATTTCAAATCTCACCCTGAGTTTAGTCCCTGAGGATAAAGGAGTGCTTCTTTCACCGAAGAACTGAGGAACACGCGAGAACTTCAGCTAAGACTGACCCACAGCAGCAGGGCTGCTGATCTCTCAGATGTTAGCCAGCGTGATACATATTAGCTGAATGCTAACAGCTAGTTTTCATGCCGTATACAATGTATGTGCACATACAGTAGCAGTGATGTGTGTTAGGAGTGTAACAGCAGTGTAAAAACAGGAGTGTAAAAACTAGCCAATCACGTCACAGGTAGCCGGATCTGTCCTGGCATACAGATAGATACTGTATATATATATATATATATATATATATATATATATATATATATATATAGCTGGGTATTAAACTTACAGCATCCTAGAATCAGTAAATAAGTGTGGTCTTTAATGTTTTATTGACAATAATAATATTAATAAGAAGAAGAAGATGTATTTTATTATCATTATTATTATTATTATTATTATTATAAACCCTCAAACAGACTCTGAGTCATGTCTGGTGTCCACTGTGCTGAGTCACATCCTGATTTCAGTCCTGGACTCTAAATGTTCTGCTGTGGAAAGATCTCGCTCTGTCTCGTCTCTTCCTGTTCGATTCTTTTCATTTTCCTCTGCAGCTGTACGTCTTCCCACATGTGTATTTTTAACCTGGTCATTAACACTGTTTTTACACACACACACACACACACACACACACACACACACACACACACACACACACACACACACAATGGTGAGACAGAGCCAAACTCCTGTCAAGCATTTCCTTCATTAACGGAATGATGGATTATGGGATGAGGCTATTATTCCTAATTGTACCATAACCCCGGATTGACCTTTGACCTTTAAATCTTTACCCTAATCCATTATAAAATTCAGCAAGGAGAAAGAAAAAAAAAGTGTATGTGTGTAGCTGGTCATGTGACCTTTAAAGGAGAAAATGTGATTTCATAACACTTTTTTTTTAGCAAACACTGAATTTACTGATTCCACGTATATCATAGTGAACGTACCTGCTCGTGAAACCTCATGAAACACACACACACACACACACACACACTAGACAAGTGTGGAATAATCTGGGACGCTGTGTGCATGTGGTGAGTGTGTGTGTGTGTGCGTGTGTGTGTGTGTGTGTGTGTGAGACACTTCCCTACGCTTGACAAACTCTCTCTGTTCGTTGCCATGGCGTTGTGGAATTCACCGATCTTGCAACAACACTGTCTGCCGCTCTGTAACGCTGTGACTTTCCCCAACACCCCTCCACATTACTGCGTCTCTGGCCCTCACACACCCGTATGAAAGGGTTAGGTTTAAAACAGGCATGTTAGAGCAGTGTGTGTGTGTGTGTGTGTGTGTGTGTGTGTGTGTGTGCGTGTGTGTGTTAGAGAGCGTGTCTGATCAGTTTCTCTCACTCCGGCTCATAATCTCTCTACTTCACACTTACACAACCTTCCAACAAATACAGCTTTTTATTTAACAAACAACGGCATACTTTTTATCCATTTACAGTTACATTCGACCGCATCAGTCGCTGTCCTGACTGACATGACTGCATCTATAAACACTCGTCCCCTCCACAGTCTCTCTTCATCCGTCTCACTTCGACCTACAGTAATAAGACACGATCTCTGCTTGTTGCACCGCGTCAGTGAGAGCTGATAGACGTGAATCCGAGTGAGGTCGTGCGTGTTTCTGGACCGCGCTCAGCCGTCATAACATCGTTAATGTGAAGAACAGTTCATCAATGAGCGGGGGTAGAGTGCAGACACTTCTGCCTCTGTGGTCTCGAGCTGATTCATTACAGGATTGAGACGTGTGTAAGGACTGTTTATCGCTCTGTAGACTGTAGAACATAATCCCCTAGCTCTGTAACAAGGGTCCTGTCCCTTTAAAACACCAACAGCAACATTAGCCTTGTGTACGTCAGAAATAAGACTGAACATCAGTAATTATAAGATCGTTGTGATGTCATGTGACTCAAAACCTAACCATAACCTTAACCAGAGGAAGCCCAACACTAATCTCAGTCAGCCCCACGTATCGCTTTCACTAGGCAGTCAACTGCTCAGATCACACACACACACACACACACACACACACACACCATTTACACGCTACGGACAATTTAGAGATACCAATCAGCCTACAGCTGAATCAAACCCCCCAACCCCCAAATCTCTTTATTCATACTGTATAAAGACACACACACACACACACACACACAGACACACACACACACACACAAGTTTAAATGTAATCTCACTAACTGAGAGGAAATTTTTCTTTTCTTCTAGTGTTTTGACAAAGTTAAACACACCCTCACACACACACACACACACACACACACACACCCTCACACACACTTATCCATGCTATACCCAATCATAAATCATTCCTTTGTTTATAAAGCTTATCTCTCAGGCCTCGGCATGCAAGCAACACATTGGAGGCAACAGCTCACAGGAAGTAAGTGGTGTGTGTGTGTGTGTGTGTGTGTGTGTGTGTGTGTGTGTGTGTGTGTGTGTGTGTGTGTGTGTGTGTGAATATGTGAGTGGGATATGGATAATGTCCAACGCCTTTCTTTTTGCAATCTATGTACACCAATGAAGTCTTTATTACTTACTTACTTACACACACACACACACACACACACACACAGAGGTCTCACTGTCTACTCACGACATGAAAAGTCCATCTGTCTAAGTTGATTGTTAAGAAGAAAAAACCCAGACTCAACACAGACACTTGTGCTGCAGCACTTGTGTCCTTGTAAACACAGTTTCATGACTAAGTGACTCCTGAGGACATTTATTCATAGACCAACGCTAAAGTGCATGTGTGTAACGAGCCTAATTACCCTCTTCCTGTACACTTTAGTGCCTCTCATTTTTGTCCCCAAAATGTCTTTACTCCGCATGATGCTGGAACAGAAACCAGTCCCCATAATGAGATGATTATAAACACACATGTCCCCGAGGAACCCTACACAGTATTTTGTTAGAATGAACAGTGGAGTCCTTGTGACATACAGACACACTTAAACTGCTGTATCTGTAGGTCCGTCAAAGCAGACACAAGGACTAACTGTCCTTGTCATTGGTGACGTAGGACCAAATGTCCTCATAAACACAGAAACGGAGACCAAATGTCCTCATAAACACAGCAATATAGACCTAATGTCCTCATTTACATTTTACATTTATTCATTTAGCGGACACTCTTATCCAAAGAGACTTAGAAATGAGAGAGTACAAGCAACGCGACATATCAAGCAGTGAACAATACAAGTAGTGCTACTATACAAGATATTTTAATTGAGATCCTGAAGAAGCAAAGTGCGCAGAGAAGTGGTGTAAGTGCCAGCGTAATTAATTTTTTTATTTGTTTCCTCATAAACCTAGCAATGTAGAACAAATGTCCTCATATACACAGCAACGTAAAACAAATTTCCTCATAAACAAAGCAACCTAGACCAAATGTCCTCATAAGCACAGCAACATAGCACCAAATGTCCTGATAAACACAGAAATGTAGAAAAAATGTCCTGATAAACACAGCTATGTAGACCAAATGTTTTCATAAGCACAGTGACATAGTCGTAAATGTCCTCATAAGAACAGTTCCAGAGAACCAAATGTCCTCATAAACCAAGCAACATAGACAAATTGTCCTCATAAGCGCAGTGACATAGTCCTAAATGTCCTCATAAACCCAGCAACGTAGACCAAATGTTCTTATAAGCACAGCAACGTAGACCAAATGTCTCCATAAACCCTGCAACATAGACCAAATGTCCTCATAAGCACAGTGACATAGTCCTAAATGTCCTCATAAACCCAGCAATGTAGACCAAATGTTCTCATAAGCACAGCAACGTAGACCAAATGTCCTGATAAACACAGAAATGTAGACCAAATGTCCTGATAAACACAGCTATGTAGACCAAATGTTTTCATAAGCGCAGTGACATAGTCCTAATTGTCCTCATAAACTCAGCAACGTAGACCAAATGTTCTTATAAGCACAGCAACGTAGACCAAATGTCTCCATAAACCCTGCAACGTAGACCAAATGTCTCCATAAACCCTGCAACGTAGACCAAATGTCCTCATAAACCCAGCAACGTAGACCAAATGTTCTTATAAGCACAGCAACGTAGACCAAATGTCCTCATAAGCAGTGACATATTCCTAAATGTCCTCATAAGCACAGTGACATAGTTCTAAATGTCCTCATAAGCACAGTGGAATAGTCCTAAATGTCCTCATAAGCACAGTGACATAGTCCTAAATGTCCTCATAAGCACAGTGACATACTCCTAAATGTCCTCATAAACCCAGCAACGTAGACCAAATGTTCTTATAAGCACAGCAACGTAGACCAAATGTCCTCATAAGCACAGTGACATATTCCTAAATGTCCTCATAAGCACAGTGACATAGTCCTAAATGTCCTCATAAACCCAGCAATGTAGACCAAATGTTCTCATAAGCACAGTGACATAGTCCTAAATGTCCTCATAAGCACAGTGACATAGTCCTAAATGTCCTCATAAGCACAACAATGAAGACCAAATGTTCTCATAAGCCCAGCAACATAGATGAAATGTCCTCATTACCACAGTGACATAGTCCTAAATGTCCTCATAAGCACAACAACATAGTCCTAAATTTCCTCATTATCACAGTGATATAGTGCTAAAGGTCCTCATTATAAGAGTAACATAGTCCTAAACGTCTGCATTATTACAGCGACATAGTCCTAATTGTCCTCATTATGACAGTGACATAGTCCTAAATGTCCTCATTATGACAGCGACATAGTCCTAAATGCCCTCATTATGACAGTGACATAGTCCTAAATGTCCTCATTATCACAGTGACATAGTCCTAAATGTCCTCATTATGACAGCAACATAGTCCTAAATGTCCTCATTATCACAGTGACATAGTCGTAAATGTCCTCATAAGCACAGTGATATAGTGCTAAAGGTCCTCATTATAAGAGTAACATAGTCCTAAATGTCTTCATTATCACAGCGACATAGTCCTAATTGTCCTCATTATAAGAGTAACATAGTCCTAAATGTCCTCATAAGCACAGCAACATAGTCCTAATTGTCCTCATAAGCACAGCAACATAGTCCTAAATGTCAACCAAGATGATGTCTTTAGTCCCCACGATGCAAGCTCATGAAAAGGAACAAAGTCCCCGTAAACCAATAAATACAAACTTCCTCTGTGTCAAACACACACATGTTTCATTCATTTCGGTCTGGAGTGTCCTTCACTCACCCAGAAGCAGGAAAGCAAATTCAAGTTCCATATCAAACAAGTGCAAAAATCCTTCACTCCTTTCGTTTTTCTCGATCTTGTTCCAGGACCCAGATTGTGAAATCCTCTTTCTCACTTTCTGTCTCCGAGCGTCCAAAAGCGTCTGGTGCTTTCAGTGTATCTACTTTTCTCCCCCCACTTCTCTCTCTCTCTCTCTCTCCCTCTGTCTCTCTCTCTCTCTGTCTCTCTCTCTCTGTCTCTCTCTCTCTCTCTTTCCCTCTCTCTCTCTCTCTTTCTTTCTTTCTTTTTTAAGCTTGTCTTTTCACAGGGCTCCTCGGTACCTCCCTGCTGCTGTCCTTTTCAGAAAGTCCTCTTCTTTTCTCTTTCTTTTAGATGGTCTCTCTGGTTTTTGTCCACATCAGTTCTCCTTGCTTTCTCTTTATCTTCCAGGCGTGAGAATTTCCACTCGTCTCTTTCTGTCAGTCATTCCCTTGTGTTTTTCCCCCCAAGCCACAGCATGTGTGTGTGAGATGTGTCTGAGCTCAGAGAGGGAGGGACAGAGAGAGAGAGAGAGAGAGAGAGAGAGGGAGAGAGAGAGAGGGAGAGAGAGAGAGAGAGAGAGAGAGGGGGGGGGAGTGAGAGAGGGGGG
>JAFFST010014342.1:141289-157499 GCA_022414735.1 Noturus placidus | reverse complement strand
TATATATATATATATATATATATATATATATATATATATATACATAGTGTTCAAGCACGTTATTTGCTTTACAGGAAAATTTTAAATATTGTATGTTTTGGACAATTTCTGTTCCTCTACTTTTGCCAATAATTCACTGTCACTTGTATTTACATGCAATATAACTACGATATGCATTGTACCTGCCTTAGAAGTTACTTTAAACCTACATAAGAGCTTCTCATATGCAAATAAACTGCAATAAAGTCTGTAATATAGTGGTAATAAAGGCTGCAAAACACAAAATAATTGAAACTGAGCATGCAATAAAGCCTCTTAAAGACCTAGTAACTGCAATGCAATGTGCGCTATGCAGTAAACTCTGCAATATGCAATATAAATGCAATATCCTGTGATTTAATTATAGTTTAATTGCAAAAAGAAATAAACAATATCTCTAGAAACTTTATGCACTTCATTTAAACGGTTGCAAAGCACAAAGCCGGGTAAGTTCATGCGAAGTTTATATTCAGATAACAGTTATTCGGTCATAAAACTCACCAGAAGTAAATAAAGTTTAATCTGACAGCAGCTCTGTGGTGTTATGAGCCCAAGCTGACACCTCTGTTTATTAATCACCGGCCTTTCTGTTCCTCTTCCCTTTCCTCGGACGAGTCCACTGCGCATCGAATGTGGGCGGAGTCGTGTCGAGCGGTGTTTACAAAATATGTCGTTTTTTTAAAAAAATAATAATAATAATAATTGGGACTTTAACTCAATATCAACAGGGATAACTGATTTTATATTAACATCTGATTAATAAACATTTATCATTCTAATATTTCGTAAATTATTTGCAAGCGTGACCCCTCCCCCCACTTACGAAGTGAGCTCCACGTTGAGATGTAATCACTACTTCACTGAAGTTGTTATGCTGAGATATGAATATTCATCCAAATATTAATATGAATCTTAATAAATGCTTACATATTCATCAGCCGTTGCCAGTGTTGCCATAAATGCCCCCTCCCCTCTCTCTGCATATAAACAATAACGTTTCATATGACAATAATTCATAATTGATGTAATGATAGGCAGTATCAGAAGTTCATTATGAAGAGCTAATAATATCTGCATATTTATTCACTACATAGTCAAGGCTTACGTGGAAATGTGTACGTTCAAAGTAAAAAAGAGAGAAATAAATGGGCATAATTCCTAATACATTTACATTTATTCATTTCGCAGACGCTTTTATCCAAAGCGACTTACAAGTGCACACTCACACACCAATGGTAGCAGAGCTGCATGCAAGGTGCTATCTTACCATCAGGGGCAACTTAGGGTTCAGTGTCTTGCCCAAGGACACTTCGGCATGGGATCACCCGGGCCGGGATTCGAACCACCAACCCTACGATTAGTGGATTAGTGGACAACCCGCTCTACCGACTGAGCCACAGCCGCCCTTATAATGAGCATCGGTTACTTTACTAAATATTAAATACAGTTTAAACGTGGTGCTGATGGACGCTTATGTCACATGTTTGATCATATTTCATTACCATTTGATGAGTCATGCATTATTAAGGTATTAAATGCAAACCAAACATGGTTAAATTCTAAGTAACTGGACTTGCTTTACAGGAAGTACATTACTTCCACAGAGAATTTACTATACTGGGTGGGGTCGTACATTCAACCATATTAGTTGCTAGTCTAGGCTTTATAACTTCCTGACATTTCCAATCTATTTCTGCTGCGCCAGCGCTTCTAACTCCATTCACTCTCACTCGCTCTCACACACACACGCACACACACACACACACACACACACACACACACTCCACTTCCCCTGCAAGGCACCAGTGCTGGTTTGTATTCAACCTTTTTTTTTATTCTGACTGCTTACATAACAGCCTTACATAAACCCATACACTCTCTCGTTGGATCAGCATGTGGGTGGAACTCGTTTGTTACTCGGCATTGTAAAAAATAATAATAATAAAGGACAGTAAAAGTTCCGTTGATTTGGATTTCTATAATAACGCTTTAAAGAAGTGGAAGCTAGCAAAAAAAATTACATTGAATTGCATGCAAGGTAGCAAATTAAAGGGGGGGGGGAAACAGTGGGCTTAAAACAGGGCCTTGAGGAACACCAAGTCATGTTCAGTTCAGTACAGAACCAGAGTGACTTCTCTATCTGAAAGAATTCCATTTAGACCTCTTTTTTGGGAGATAAGAACCCGTAAATAATACATTTTTAGCTTCCCAAAATTAGAACCATTAGAATTCTAACAGAATTCTAGCAAAAAGCGCAGGTGGTAGAGCGGGTTGTACACTAATCGTAGGGTTGGCGGTTCAATTCCACATGTGACTCCACATACTGAAGTGTCCTTGGGCAAGACACTGAACCCCAAGTTGCTCCTGATGGCAAGTTAGCGCCTTGCATGGCAGCTCTGCTACCATTGGTGTGTGTGTGTGTGTGAGTGTGTGAATGGGTGAATGAGACACAGTGTAAAGCACTTTGGATAAAAGCGCTATATAAATGCGCCATTTACTAACAGGGGAAACAGTCTGCTTTAGAGTTCTTTACAAAACCTGCATTATATGGGTTCCATGAAATGAAAACGTAAGGATTCTCCTAATAAACTCCTCTAAAAGGTGTTCTTCAAAGGTTCCTTTAGTGTTAGTGTTCATACTGTATCATCCCTAAAGGGTCGACCAGATCCCTATTCTGAATGGCCGACACTTGCTGCAGGGTTCTATACAAAACCTTTAAGGATTTCCTCGAAGAACTCTTTAAGACTCTTCAAACACATTCTTAGAAAGGGGTTCTTTTTTTAAAATCGTCCTAAAATGGTTGTACACAGGGCACCTTGGTTGTCAAAGTGTTACCCTTTAAGAAAGCTAAACCCCCTAACTCTGTAAAAAAAAAGTACTCCCTTGAAGTACCTTTTTTTTCTAGGAGTGTATGAGAAGAATCCCTATGGGTTCATCAAATGTTCTTCAAGCGTTCTTTACATCATTACAGACACTTATCCTCCTAAAAGGCTTAGGTTAATACCCTTTAAAGATAGCAAAGACTTTTTTTTGTAGTTTCTCCATAAAACATTTAAGGGATAGACTGAAAAAAAAACGTTAAGGGTTCAAAAAGTGTATTATTTAACAGCTTATTGTCGTTTTTTCGTGAATATTTTTTTCAATTGTGAATGAAATAACGTTCCAAGTTTAGACCCACAGACGTTAAAGTGAATTAAAAAAATTCCTCCATCACCTCTGAGCCGTGAATGGTTTCCACCTCACCTTGGATGATAATGTCTGGCATGTGGAACTGTAAAGCTTTCACAGGGACAGGGTGAATCTGTCCATAGAGGAGGATTTATAGCACAGATTTATATTATTTATAGCACAGTTGGACAAAGATTCTGATTCAGCATTTCATTCCATGGTGTGTGATGATGAAGGCCATCTGTTGGAGTGTGAACTGGTCAGTGTGGGGCTTCAGGGTGATTCACAGCAACACCACAACCATCTGTGATACACAGTAATACTGGACACTACATCCAGCGCGAGTCCAAATGACCCACTGGCTTAATTTCTCCAAGGAACAAGCAAAAAATGAATATAATCATCACATACGCTATTACAGAAATGCTACCACCACGGGGTCGATGATCTTCCCGATAACGCCACATCCCTCGCATTTTTCACACATCCCTCGCATTCCACAGCAATTTGACAACAATGACAAATGTAACTTTTTTTTTTTTTTTTTAAAGAATGACAATTCGAGTTTTCAATACATTTATAATTACCGTACGTTTAACGTTGTGGAACGTCCATTAAAAACTGACTTCCTGTTCTTACTGGCGTTACACAGTAGCAGCTATGAACAGCATCATCTCTTTTTTCTCCGTGTTGAAGTTGGAAAAAAACAACAACAACAACAACAACAACACGGGCGGCTGTGGCTCAGTCGGTAGAGCGGGTTGTCCACTAATCCACTAACCGTAGGGTTGGTGGTTCGAATCCCGGCCCGGGTGATCCCATGCCGAAGTGTCCTTGGGCAAAACACTGAACCCTAAGTTGCCCCCGATGGCAAGCTAGCACCTTGCATGCAGCTCTGCTACCATTGGTGTGTGAGTGTGTCTCATTAGTAAGTCGCTTTGGATAAAAGCGTCTGCTAAATGAATAAATGTAACAACAACAACAACCAGAAAAAATAAACACAACTGGTCGTGTTACCGAAAAACCAGATGTTTCGGAAAAACTTCCAAAAAGAAGCTCTGGTAATGATGACTCCTTCTATAAATGTTACACGAACATCTCTTCTCAGGAAGGGTGGGGAAAAAAAACAAACAACAGATTTCACGTTAACAGTTACATACACCTACTGTCCACTTTATTAGCAACACCTGTACACCTCTGAGGTTTGATCATTTCAGAAACTGCTGATCTCTTGGGATTTTCACACTCCAATGGCGGGCTGTTGTGGTAGAGCGGGTTGTCCACTAATCGTAAGGTTGGCGGGTCGATTCCCGGCCCATGTGACTCTACATGGACTCACTGAACCCCAAGTTTCTCCCGATGTCAAGCTAGCACCTTGCATGGCAGCTCTGCTACCATTGGTGTGTTAGTGAGTGTGTGAATGGATGAACGAGACACAGTGTAAAACGCTTTGGATAAAAGCGCTATATAAGTGCGCCATTTCCCAATGGCGTGAAAAACGTTCTGACGTTTTACGTGAAGCCCATGATCCTGCATCTGCATGATTTTATGCATTGCACGGCTGACTAGATAGACTACATGAATGTGCAGGTGTACAGGTGTTCCTAATAAAGTGGATAGCGCATGCACTGTATGCTTTTCTTTGTTTTTCCTCCAACGTGATAAACCTGTGATTTGCAGCGGCACTTTCAGAGCTGCTTTTGTATAAAAATGAATGAACACCTTCTGTACGGAGGTGCATTTGTAATCAGTACACAACTGTATGTTGAGCGTCCGTAACGTCGACCTCGCGACAAGATCGCGAGAGCTGAGTTGTTTTCTACCACGAACGGTGGAGCACTTCTGGGACGCCGAGTCCCGTGTTGCAGCAGGCATCGGAGTAAGCATATTTTTTTATGCAGCGTTAACAGTAATGGAGCCCACAGAGCCCTTCAGTGAGAGAAGCGATTCATAATGAAGCACTGAGAGGACTTTTAACCAGAAAACGTCTCAGAGGCAAATGTCTAATCGCATAACGCAAGCAAATCATCACCGCCGTGACAAATTAGATATGAACATCGGATACGATATCTAAGGTAGACTTCGTTAGGGTTACTTTAAACCGAATGATTTTTGGAAGGAGTCTCCAGTGTCGGTCCTTCGTAACACTCGGAGGTCATTTGAAGTTTTCAGGACGGACGAATCGACTCTGGGGTTTCTCAGTAACGTGACAAGCTTGTCTTATTAACCTCAAGAGAGAGAGACGGTCGATAGCTGCTAATAAAAACGATCTACAAAAACGTTATTCTTTAACAAATAAAAAATGATTAGCTTTGGTTAATTGCTGTAGTATAAGAGGGATAAACTGCACCAACCCAATCACTCATTCATTTCCAATTATAGCATGACAACATGTGTTATATTATTTACAGGAGATCCAGTCTAAAAGGCAAGCGACTCGTTGCGAGTCCAGTGGAGTGAAGTGACGGTGTGAGACATGACATCACACGGCCGTGAATTATTCATATCCGTCCGGCCATGACCTGAAGTGTTGGTGAATCGAGAGCGTTCAGTCCCTCAATCAAGCGCAATCCAGCATCGTTTTTGCTCATTATACTCCCTTCACGTGCTGCGAGATTACCACCTAGCACCAGGCTCACTGAAATCGTCCCAGAGAATCAAATCACGTCAAATCAAATTCAATGACTAGAAATCGAATTCGTTCGTCCCCCACCCTCAACACCGCCGTTCCTCGCTCCTTAAGGTCACCCACGAACCGTCGCCGGGAAAATAACTCCTGCCCTTACTGCTATGAGTTAATTCCCCAAACCTAATTTTAGCTTTATTTACCAGCATGGCCTTTGCATCTTGCTGAATATAACACGTGCTGTAAATAGAAGCATTGAATAAATCATTAAACCAGACTGAAAACAAAAAAAGTAAACAAATATATGTATGAATGAATAACATTCAGAGAGCAAAGTCTATAGGTTTACACTTTGGAAGGATGACGCATCCAAAGCAGTCGATGCTGAAGATGCTTCTTCATGTATTTGGAGATAAATAAACAAATCAAATACGTTCCATATCCGACGACGCCTGACAGCCTACAATGTACAATGTGCAGCGTTCTTGAAATCCCTGTCAGTCCGCGTTACGTCAGCGACGAGGAAAGATTTCTTTTCAGCGCTGACGTTTTTTTTTTAATTGTGCATTCACAATAGCAGTGACACGATGTGACAAAACAGCCAGATGTTATTCATTTCCAATGACAGTGATTATAAGTGTTGAGCAAAGAATGCCCCAGAAGCCCCGCCCACAGTCCAATCTCATTCAATTTTTATTATTACTGTTATTACTGGCAAATAAACAATGTTAGCTGTCAGACTACCGTTTTCCTCAAACACCATGTTCTCTGTCTCTATCCGGTCTGTCTTCGCTGGACATGAGTGGCCAGCGCAGACCACGACGATCTGCCCAGGTCTGCCAATCCTGGGCAAGCCCCATCCGCTGAGGCCCCTGTCGGCGTCGTTGCAGTTGGGACCAAACCTCGGCTTGCAAGGCCACTAGGTCTAACACCATGTTCTAAAGTTTTTAAATTCCCCATATAATACAACCGAGATTTGCCAATGATTATAATTTCCGAATGACTAAAGAAATGCAGTGTTTTGTTCGATAGTACAGTGTACAGCCTGCCAGTTGCCTATGGCTGCAACCTTTCAGTATTTCTTCCTCTTTCAACCCTTTCATTTCTGCACATTGTCACGTTTGTACTTCCTGTCCGTGAGCTTCCGCTGACTTACATTGCGATTAGGTGTCAAATCGAAGCACCACTTCTGTAAAGACCATGTAACTTGATCTATTTAACCCAAAAGAACATTCTAGAGCAATAATGAGGTCTCTAAAGACGGATAGTAATACAGAAAAAGGAGATTGATTGAAAACTGGGTCAGAGAAACAGATCGAGATAATAAAACGATCACGAGGGGAAATTTTTATCATCATCATCCAAATATTGTCCCAGTAGCAAATCCGTCATGAGTTGAGAAACAGTGATCAACGTGGACAGGAATGTGAGAACACGGGCTCATAAAGGCAATTACACACACTGAAAATCGCTCCCTGCGTGAGACCAATTAATGTGTGAGGTAAAGAGGGGAACGACATCAGCCTCGCATCGTCTCGCATCGCATCGTACAGCCGACGGAGAACTGTCGTTAAAGCGCTTTCGGGAATTTCAATGCAGCTACTGAGTCTTCCAGCGGTTGTTCAGAATAAATGAAACATGAAAGCCGTAATGACATCATGCATCGCAAATCCGTCAACAAAACCTCACCGCGGAATTTATACCACAGTGATGTTGAAGTCTCGAATCTGATTGGTCGGAAGCTTTCTTATTAATATCGGCTCGGACGTTTTTACCGAACGTGACGTTTTCTGTAGATTGAATATTTATGGAAGGAGTCTCCAGTGTTAGTCTATACTGTCAGTACACAGAAAGACAACTTTGACTAAAACGTTTTACAACGCTAATGTTCTAAGCGGCGTGCACGGAGTATGTGGAACATGACGTGTTGAAAGCAAATGGTGTAGAAGTTGTGGTTCGAGGCCGTCAAAAAGGTCCACATACAATTAAATATATTTTAGCTATTACCATCAATTAAAGAACCTGGGCAGGCCACACCCACAAGCAACATTGGTAACCCATGCCATTAAAAAAAATATAAATTTGATACTAGTCAGTGTGAACACAGGTTAAGTACTCTTAGTACCCTTATTAGCGGTTCTGTTCCCTTTGTGATGACACACCACGCTTACTGCCCTCGTTTCGTCTTGCTTGAGTTGGAACCTGCTTTGTAAAACTGATGAATACTATTCTGGACCTTCGACCATTTCCATGCTTAGCCCTTTGTTTGTTTTGATAGGCTCTGTTAAAACCTGGTCAGAGTCGTGGTGGATCCAAAGCCTCTCCTGAGAACACTGTGAACAAAGTGTGAGAAACACCCTGGATGGGATGCTGGACCCATCGCATACATGCATTCACATGCTCATTCGCACCTTGGGACAGTTTTGCATAGCTAATCCACCTACCTGCGTCGTTTTGAAAGGTGGGATGAAACCGGAGATCCTGGAGGAAGCCAACGCAAGCACGTGTAGAACAACAGTACAATGAGCTCAGGATCAAACCGGGGACTTTACAAACAGGAAGTCTTGGGGACGTGGGAATAAGAGCGTTAGTACAGCATTTTAGTGTACGCCGCCATCCATTTTATATTGTAATAAATAAGTTATAGACTCATGATCATGGGGAATTCTGGGTTTGTTGATCATTATGATGCCAAGATGAGATCATAGTAGTGCATCAGATAGAACTGCAGCTTCACAGCCCCAGGTTCAATTCTTAGCTCAAAGTAATGCCTGGTCAGACTTTCGCATGTTCTCCCAGTGTCTCTGAGGGCTTCCTTCAGGTTCTCAGGTTTTCCTTCAAATAAAACAATCAAGAGATGAATTGGATTCTCTAAATTGCCCCCGAATGAACACCTGAACGTATGTGCGGTGTCCTGTGATGGATGGCCTGACATCCCGGTCAAGACGTAGTCCCGCCTCCAATCAGTTCCTGAGTTTCCCACCTCATCCCCATGTGTCTTGACCCCTACCGTAACACACTTACAATACGTACCATCTACATTTAAAACAGGCAAATGTGTCTTAGTCTAACTGTTTGTACTCCAAAGCAATGGATGAGCTGTTGCGTTACGTTTAAACATCTGCTTGGGCCAAAAAAAAAAAAAAAATGGAATGTACTCCTTTACTCCAAATGTGGCTGATTAGACAAAACATGTGTATTGTTTAGAATCTAAAGCTATTGTAGCTAACAAGTAAGAGAAGTGTACAGCCTCTAATTCAGCCTGGTGTACTGAACGAAAGTGTTGCGTCTACAGTGTCTCAAACAGATTGTGTTTGTCTGTAAACAAGGACAAAAGGATGTAAAGTTCTAGCACAAATGCACTTCCTTTGACACGTTCTTTGGGGTCACTGTGCACCAGATCCAAGGAGAATAGGGGCCGTGGCCTGGAGTATAAAGAGTTTTATGTTTGGAAGAGATTCATTTAATTCGTATTTTTTAAAATATTTATGATAATGTTTATGTACAGATGTGTCGAGGTGAGCGTGATGATAATCAGCTTTCGGTACTTGTTAGCAACATTAGCTTTGCAGCTCCAGTACAATTCTAAACAAACCAAAGTGCATTTGGTGTACATTCCAATTCTGGCTGAATGATTACATTTAATATTGATTTGAAAGTCATACACACACACACACACACACACACACATACACACACACACACACACACACACAACATCAACTTTACCAACATTGTCCTTGGCGTGTGAATCAGCATCCGCACCAAGGTCTGTTCCTGCTCTAATCCCAACAAACACCATCGTCTCGTCCGTTACCTCATCCGTGTGCTGAGACTCGCTCTCTCCGTTCAGTCATGTGGACTCTCTCTCTCTCTCTCTCTCTCTCTCTTTCTGTCTGTTTCTCTGTCCCGCTGTATCTCTCAGTCCGTCCCACTGTCTCTCTGCCCTCAGAATAATCAGTGACGGTGAGAGCTGTGCTCACTCAGGATTAGAAGACACGTAAAGCATCGGATCTTCATGATCTTATTATGTCTCTCTTTCCCTCTCCTACACAGTTCTCTTTAGTCTCTCTTTCTTCCTCTGCTGCCTCTTCTCTCGCATACACTCACACACTCACTTCTCTCATCTCTTTCTCTCTCTCTCTCTCTCTCTCTCAGCGTCTCTTGTAGTCCCTCACCATATACCCCTCCCTCGTGTACAGTCTCTCTCTCTCTCTCTCTCTCTCTCTCTCTCTCTCTCTCCCGCACACAAAATTTGCCTCAAGTCAACTTACCATCCTCTCTCTCTCTCTCTCTCTCTCTCTCTCAGCGTCACTTGTAGTCCCTCACCATATACCCCTCCCTCGTGTACAATCTCTCGCTCCCGCACTCACCATTTGCCTTATCTACTTACCCTGCTTCTGCTCTCTCTCTCTCTCTCTCTCTCTCTCAGTCTCTTATGTAGTCCCACACCATATACTCCTCCCTCCTTTACAGTCTCTCTCTCTCCCATACTCACACTTTGCCTTAAGTCTACTTACCCTCCGCTCTCTTTCTGCCTTTCTTGCTGTGTCTTGCAATGTACCCTTCCTCATCATTCACAGTCTCTCTATCTCTCTCTGTATCTCTAACCCACACTTACAATTTGCCTCATCCATTTACCTCTCTCTCTCTCTCTCTCTCTCTCTCTCTCTCTCTCGTCATTTCTCAATCCCTCTCCCGCTCCCTCTCTCTTTCTCCTCTTGTTTTCCTGTCTGTATCTGTCTCTCAGCACCAAACCACCACATGGTGGCTGAGCTTTAAAAAGAAGCTCAAACTTGTCTTTTTTTACATCACTACACCGATGTGGAGCCAAATATATCTCCGTGCCATGTTCGCTCGAAACCGGCTGACGAGTGCCTGCAAAGCTGTGTGCTTTGAATGGGACATATGCTGCAGTTTAAATCAGACGGATGCTGGTGTTCAGACGGACACGATTCAGGTTGTTTGGGATATCTTGGCTGCTCGGGTTGCAGTGGGAAGGATTTGGCATGGATGGAGACAAATATTGCACCCTGTATGGATTTTCCTGGGGATTTTTTCTGAGCCCTGAGCTTTTCAGAATAAAAATTGACTGCTGCTGTACGTGACACACACATACTTACACACACACACACACACACACACACACACACACACAAAAAGCACAGTCCACCACCAAATGAATATTTTCAGACTGGCAGTCCATTCCCATTGACAGTTGGGGTGCCAATACATTTTCCAGAGCATCAGATGGGCTAAAATCAGTAATTCTACTTCTACAATGTGTGCAAAGGTTTGCACACTCTTAGGGCAAAATAAGGCGAATGCTTTTGTAGGTGTGGATAGTAAATAGTGAAAATATAAGAATATAATAAGAGCAAAAAAAATCCCTCTCATATATCCATCATTCGCTGTTAGGACGATTTGCTCTCAACCTCTCTTTATCCTCGGAGCTGGTTTTTTTTTTTTTTTTTTGGGGGGGGGGGCAAAACTTTTGACCTACATGATCTCCATTTTTTCAAACCATTCTTCTGATTGTTTCGGAGTTGCAGGATAGCCACAGCGTGTACAGTAACACGGTTGCGCAATTTCCTTTTCTTTCCACCACCGAGCAGTGGGGGATGCAAACTTTTGCACTCAACTGTATGTAGTACATCGGTGAGTCATAGATTCTACATGATGCAGAGCCGTTAGCATACTGAACTGCTGAGAGTAATTACACCTGAGTCTGAATAATAATAATAATAATAATAATAATAGTTATTATGTGTGTGGTGCTGTAGTGCTGTAACGCTAGCATTAGCGTTAGCATTAGCGCTAAAGAGATTTGTTGAGTGTGTTATTAATAAAGCACGTTCACGGGTCGGACGATCGAAGCGTCTGTCTGTGCACGAGTTTTATATTCCTGTATCTTATCCCTCAAGCATGAAAACATCTACGAGACTGAAGATGTGAGACTGGAGACACAACAGAATGTAGACAAAAGGCGCTGGTTAAAGAAGTAAATTCCCATTTGAACTACACAGGAAACAATTTACACTGAAAAAACAGCTGATTATGACAGATTTCATTGAAATAAATGTTATTTTATAAGATTTTGCTGCCCCCCCTCCAGATGAGTATAGATGTACACTGAATTAGTCTTAATGATATATGATTGTGGGCGCACGGTGACTTAGTGGTTAGAACTTTCGCCTCACACCTCCAGGGTCCAGGGTCCCGTCTGTGTGTGCGCAGTTCGCATGTTCTCCCCGTGAGTCGGGGGTTTCCTTCGGGTACTCTGGTTTCCTCCCCCAGTCCAAAGACATGCATGTTAGACTGATTGGCGTGTCTAAAGTGTCCGTAGTGTATGAATGTGAGTGTGTATGTGATTGTGCCCTGTGATGGACTGGCACCCTGTCCAGAGTGTACCCCGCCTTGTGCCCGATGCTTCCTGGGATAGACTCCAGGTTCCCCCGTGACCCTGAAATGGAGTAAGCGGTTGAAGATGGATAAATGGATGGACATATGATTGTATATATATATTTTGATGATATTGTGCTCTATGTGCTCTTTGGAGAGTCACAAGCTTGTTCCCAAGTCCACCATGTAAGAACAGATGCCACCCCTTGCCCTCATAACAAGGGCAAAGCAATCCTCATCTGCATGCTAAACATGTACAGTGTAAAGAGCAATGTCATACTGTGTGCTCAACTCAAAAAATATATGATCTCAGAGGAATCTAGCAATCCTCAACCAGTCCCTAAACTGTGTAGACACATTAAACTGTTTAAATAAAAACAGATGCATGAACCTTGCCTATACAGTACATACATTACATTAGCTCTCTGTATACACTTGGGGTTTTGCATAGTCTAATGCGGTCTGTAAAGAAAAGCCAGGGCGTCTACGATTACAGTGGTGGAAACGTACCATTATGAACGTTATTAAATCGATTATCGAGGCTTTATCAAACAAGATAGGTCACTTGAATCGAATTGGTTTAATCGCATTCATCGATTTCGCTTTAATTGACTGTAAGTATTCAATTGATATCACCCTGTATAGGAATTCTTGAGAATTCCTCCTGCAGTCATCTTTGTCGGAGCCGCGGGTTGCGCATCACTATCCAAACGGTCTCGGCTGGTTTCACCTTCTGATGATGGCTCAAAATCCTTTTTTTGGATTCTACTGAACTGGATTCTACCGATTCTGACTGAGCCTGGGAAAAAAAACCCCACTGATGACCGACACGGAGTTTTGCACATTCTTTTTGTCATGTAGTGGATATATATATAAGTTGTGTATTAATTTTTTTTTGCATGAAAGTGCAGTTTGACACAGTCTTTGCTATTGATTAGCATTTAACTCCACGAACAATCCATCCATACATCTTCTATACCGCTTATCCTATTCAGGGTCACGGGGAAACCTGGAGCCTATCCCAGGGAGCACAAGGCGGGGTACATCCTGGACAGGGTGCCAGTCCATCGCAGACAATCACATACACATACCATTCATACACTACGGACACTATGGCAACTATATCTTTGGGGAAGATGAGGCAACCGGAGTACCCGAAGGAAACCCCCCACAGCCCCCACAGGGAGAACATGCAGACTCTGCACACACAGGGCCACGGTGAGAATCGATCCCCCGGCCCTGGAGGTGTGACGCGAACGTGCTAAACACTAAGCCTCCGTGCGCCCCCATGAACAATATAATCTAAAAATAGCCATGTAAGACATGGAAAAGACGACTAGTTGACCACATCGATTCGATTAACAGGCATACGCAAGCTACAAATGACCAGGTGCCATCAATCTGCATCAATAAATCATCATTATGTGTATAATATTAAACAAGGTAAGAACACACCCTTTTTTTGTGCGTTATCGCGCGTGGAGCTACGACATGCCCGAGGGTCTGCATCCTGGCTCTCTCAAAGGAAGGGGAAATTTTATTTATTTATTTATTTATTTATTTTTGAAAGCGTTTTAACATATCTTGAGAACTGAAACTCCTCTTTTTCTCAGACCCTCAGAAGCCGACTGAGCTAAATTTAGCAACATAACTCCTGTTATGGGTAACACACACACACACACACACACACACACACACACACTGAAATATCAGAAGAGAAGCAACACTTTAAAGCGTCCCCTGTTCACTCAGCCAAGCGAGACTCCTGTCAAATTCTTCTATGGGGATTGCACATCAGGTTACACTAACTGCTGCTTCGTCGACTAATTAGTGGGAAAACACCTCTAATTGGCCGTCATTTTCCTCCGAGGCTGAACGGCAGCTCGGGAAGTTTACATGATGAAAACATCAGCTACTTTTCATTCGTGCACATATGACAGCACCGGCATTGAAGGACGTGCGTTCACGAGATACACTTCAACACAGTGACAACGTTTACACGGACAGTGATAATCTAATGATTGACCTTATTCTGAATAAGACAATATTCTGATTAAGGTGTTTACATGAGTCGCTTTTACGATATTCCTTTCATGTTCCTGTTTTACGTGCTATAGAACATTACACACTATTAAAAGCACTCTGTTCTACATAGAACATTCATAGACATGGAGCCAGCTCCAAACGAGTGGTACAGCTCCAAATGGGTGGGGCTAGATAAAATGGGTGGGACTAGCTCCAAATGGGCTACCGTACAGTATTTACATGTGCTAGCACATCCCAGTGGATGATTCTATAATAGTGCTACCTTCATTAATCCTAACCCTAACCAACACTAAATGTGGATAGCACCGCCCATTTGGAGCTAGTAACACAGATTTGCATACGGCCATGCCCATTTGGAGCTAACCACGCCCATCTCGATGTATTGTAATTTTTGTATAGATCTATTGTTTTTTTCAACCTAAAAACCATGGCAAGTATTTTTTTTTTTTAATTTCTTCTTCTTCTTCTTCGTCTTCTTCTTCTTCTTCTTCTTCTTCTTCTTCTTCTTCTCCAAACAAGACAAATACAACACAACAACTATTGAACAAAAAAAAAGGAAAAATCGTACGCTACTACACCAGACCCCCATTCCCCACCCCGGGGGTTCATATTTCTGTCTGAAAATATTGGCAGATTAATTAATTAAAAAAAAAAGATAAAATTATCGAGGGACGCACGGTGGCTTAGTGGTCAGCACGTTCGCGTCACACCTCCAGGGTCCGGGGTTGGAGTCCCGCCAGGGCCATGTGTGTGCGGAGTTTGCATGTTCTCCCCGTGTGTCGGGCGTTTCCTCCGGGTACTCCGGTTTCCTCCCCCAGTCCAAACACATGCATGGTAGGCTGATTGGCGTGTCTAAAGTGTCCGTAGTGTATGAATGTGTGTGTGATTGTGCCCTGCGATGGACTGGCACTCTGTCCCGGGTGTACCCCGCCTTGTGCCCGATGCCTCCTGGGATAGGCTCCAGGTTCCCCCGTGACCCTGAAAAGGAGTAAGCGGTTGAAGATGGATGGATGGATAAAATTATCATGTACCCCAAGTTCTTAAGGCTTTACGTTATTAATAATGGTTCCAGAGAGAAGCGTGCACGAACCCAGTGACTCCAGGTCACAGTGTGGGAGTGTTACACAACTCCACACAAAGCAGGCTAATAATAGTCTACTAATAAGGGGACAGTTTGTTCATTTCGCCATTACTGAAACATGGTTATGTTTATGTGAGCTCATCTTATTGTTAACAGTCACTTCATATCTCTGAGTCACGCTGCTGAAATACAAATCTCCCCATCCTCACACACACACACATACACACACACACACACACACACAGGAATCACGATAATTACTCATACTGTATGATCAAAATCCTCTGTCTTTTCATCCTCCTGCTCTGTGAGTCAGGAAAGGTGGGATGTTATGAAATAAAAGGGAATATATGAGGGGGAAATGGATCAGTGGCTGTATTCAGGATAATATTGTGAAAGATCGAGCACAATTGAAGTGCATTTCTTCTTTAAGCAGAGATTCGGACGTTCTGTACGATGATATACAGGATAAGGAAAACGAAGATACTGTTAATTCCATCCAATACGGACATTCAATACCGTCCCGTAACAATAATTGGCTAAAAATAAAATGTACAACCGGAATTGTGGCATCGATTGTAAACGAAGCTGGGCAGCTGATCAGGTCTGAGCCTCATGTGGGTAGAAAACGAGGCAAGTTTACATCCTGGAGTTCAAAAGACTACGTTAAAAAAGCTGGAAAATGGAAATTCTATTTACATTTATTCATTTAGCAGACGCTTTTATCCAAAGTGACTTACAAATAAGACACACTCACACACCAATGGGAGCAGAGCTGCATGCAAGGGCTAGCTTGCCATCGGGGGCAACTTAGGGTTCAGTGTCTTGCCCAAGGACACTTCGGCATG
>JAFFST010014342.1:105187-116974 GCA_022414735.1 Noturus placidus | reverse complement strand
CCCATTCACACACACACCAATGGGAGCAGAGCTGCATGCAAGGTGCTAGCTTGCCATCGGGGGCAACTTAGGGTTCAGTGTCTTGCCCAAGGACACTTCGGCATGGGATCACCCGGGCCGGGATTCGAACCACCAACCCTACGATTAGTGGTTTAGTGGACAACCCGCTCTACCGACTGAGCCACAGCCGCCCTACCTAATAACGCACCATAACAATCCCGACGGTCGGGAATTGATTGTATCAGTATTTATCATTTACACCACAGCGCCGTCTGATACTCAAATCGGATTGGTCAGAAGCTGTTGATTCGTTTCCATTCACGTAGTGCACCTACACATTTGCATTCATGCGCTCCTTACGTTAGCATACGTTAGCATTAACGGAGGCTTGTTAATGTCAATTTACGCCACGTAAATGTTAAAAAAAAAACACCAAAAAACAACGACTGTTTTTATTTAAGTTTATGTAACATGCATGGAAGGAGACTCCAGTGTCAGTCAGTCTTTGTAACGCACTCGGAGGGTTTGAGGACTGTTTATAGGTGATGTAATGTGATAGCAGCTGTTTCGTGGACGTCGGCGAATTAAAATGAAGTCACCACTTCAGGACGTGCTGTTGGTTTAAATAGCAACAGTAACTTGGCCTAATCACAACCCTGAGCCTGATTATTTTTCTATAAGAGCACACCCCAAAGTGTTTCATGCCTTACTTTTAGTGCATTTATTAATAAATCATAAATCATACGACTTGCCTTGCGCCACTGGTGCTTACCTGATCTCATTGGGCGTCTCCTCCTCTTCGTACTTCTTCTTGTCCTTCTTGCGAAATACCAGCCACACGATGAGGATGAGGAGTAGCACGCCCAAGGACACGCCCACCGCAGCACCGGCCATCACTCCCATACCTCGAACGTCTGGACAGGACAAACATAACAAATCTGTCATGTGACCTCTTATGACTCGTATGTAAAATGCTTATATAGCGTTTTTATCCAAAGCACTTTACACTGTGTCTCATTCACCCATTCACACACACACCAATGGGAGCAGAGCTGCATGCAAGGTGCTAGCTTGCCATTGGGAGCAACTTAGGGTTCAGTGTCTTGCCCAAGGACACTTCGGCATGTGGAGTCATCTGGGCCAGGAACTGAACCGCCAACCCTACGATTAGTGTACAACCCGCTCTACCGACTGAGCCACAACCGCCCGTGTGTAGAGCGTACAAACTTTTTACCAAAATGTTAGGAGGTGTTTGTTTTCGCTCACCAATTTGAGTGTAAAACCATCCAGGGAGTGACGCCGATTAGCGATTTCGGCTAACCCTCCGAACAAGCCCCCGAGGAAGTATGTTACAGCAAGTGGACAAAAATACAACTTATTATGTGTTTGTTTTATGGTGTAGGATCAGCGGAATCTCTCCTTAACCCTTAGGCATTCGTGATGTACAGAATACACTAGTGTGTGTGTGTGTGTGTGTGTGTGTGTGTGTGTGTGTTAGTGTGTGTGTAAGTGTGTGTCAGTGAAAATCACAGGGTTATAATGAGGCACACAGACACTTACAGTGAATTTTGACCTCCACGGTGCAGCTCTCCTCTCCCACATCGTTGCTAGCTGTGCACTTGTAGACGCCCGCACTCTCTCGGCTCAGGTTTCTCAGAGTCACGATCTCCGGGTTCTTCAGGTCTAAACATACGGTATTTTTAGAAGAAAACAAAAGACATAAAAAATAAAAAAGTATTCCCGAGTGTTTGTTGTATAAGTCGCAGTAATATCATCATACGCTTTAGAATTACTTCCCATCTGTACAATCTTTTTGCTGCTACGTTCATTCTAATTGAGTCTGCGTGATTGCGTAACTGTACTAACTGCTCGAATAGCAGGTCTAGTGAAGGAATGGAGCTTGGAAGAACATACCCAGGAGAGCGAGAGGTGGTAGTTTCCCCACATATCTGCCCTTGTCCAGCACTCTCTCCCATTTGTAACGGATGGGGTCGGATCCGTCTGCGGATTTACAGCTCATCTTCACGTCGCTGCCCTCCAACAGCCGTCCCTCCATCCAGCAGCGAGGCTTCGACGGCTTAACTGCGCAAAAGACACGATGCTGACATTCAACAAGCTCCGACGTGCTCCAAATGAATTCCATTTGTGAGAAGAACTTGCAGGAAAACCGCCCAGGAGCAAGGCAGATGTTTTCGGGTCGCTTATTTGGGACAAATCTGACTTCACATATAAAAGGATATATTTAGAAGCTAATTGTTTATCTTATGTAAAAGATATCAACTTCGCTAACAGACATAAGAACTGGCAGGCAGCATGAACAATGTTAGCTAGAATTAGTTACCAAGCTAGCATATGTTTGTCAGATTGTTCTTCGATACAACTCCTGGCTGAACGGGAATGAGATCCAGATGTGCAAACATCTATATCATCTTCCATTGGTTTTGTACGAATTGTATTGTTCACTCAGCTGGTTGCCTAGGAACCAAAACGTTTCTCAATAACGCCGTTAAACATCAGTTCAACTGGAATAAATCCAGGTTTTTGTCGTAAAATTCTCTTTTTTCCCCTTCTACTTGTTTTTTTTTTTTTTTTTTTGTTAGCACACTGGAGAACAAAAGCCTTAGGCATAGTATTGCCAGGACAATATTAATCCTGAATGAAATTCTGCTGACGTTCCTTTTCTGCAAGGAAAATGCCCAGGGAGAACAGGTACAGCTAAACCTGTAGGAATCTTCTAGTAGAATATTGTGATTATGATTAAACATTAAGCGATTATAGGATTTCAGAATATCTGCTCGGATGTACACGTATTCTCCCGCAAGTACCATTTTGGGGCTGCTCGTCTCCAAAGACGACATTTAATATGGAAGTGCAAAGGAGCCCCAGCTCACCATTAGCTCCGACCGCATCAGCAATCACCGACTCACTCAACTCACCCTACGCCATAAACCCCCAAGTAAGTCGCCGCTCGTACTGTAGGCTCGGGCTCGTTTGTGCTGAGTCTGGCGAACAGAAACGCCTGCTCTCAGGCTCTCGCTGCAGGATGCAATTAACAGAGTGGAGCCGGGAAGGCAGTGGCCCGTCCATCTTCTCCTATGTCAGGATCACTTACACAGAGGAGGAGGAGGAGGACGAGGATGCACTCGGGCCTGCGCCAAAGCCATTATCCTCGTGTCGAACAAGACAAACGCTAATACCCGTCCCGCCGAATCGAAAGTGTCGTCGCGAAGCCGCCGGCAATTTGTACAAACGCACACGTAAATTTGCCAGCGCACTCTTTAGAACGTCTTCATCGAGAGCAAAGAGTCAGCAACCCGAAGCGCTCGGAAAACGCATTTGTCCTGGGTGGTATTACGCCGTAGACGACGTAGTGACACTGAGAACCTGATACTCGGATATAGTGACACGCATGCAACGTACAGAATTCTGAGCGCACTGTCCGAAGGGTGAAAAATGTTTTACGTCAATAACAAACGCATACAATAACCACATAGAGGAGGTACAACGGTGAGCTAATATTTTGTTCTGTTCTAGCGTTACGTCGTTAATCCCATGTAGTACGAATATGACGTGTTTGCGTTTGGATTAAAGAACGCCCCGCCATCAGCGTTTGAGAAAATGGCATTTGTATTTTGTTTTGATTTCTTCGATTTTATAAAGAGATTCCTCGAACCGTTTTAAAACTAGAAAGTGATCAGTATGGATTAAAGCAACAACAATGAATAACAAGCTATCAACTTTTCCTATAACAGCCGGCTCTACAGTGTGCGGTTCATCTTATACGACAGCACCCTGCCAGGACTGACCATTTATACTCATCATTCAAGAAATTTTATTTTTAAACATTTATACTTACATTTAATGTTTACATTTATTTATAAACATGTCAAATAAAACCAGCTCCCTGTAGTGGACCACTGTCACCACTGTGACATATCATAAGTAATGTTTAAATACGTTTTTCATAATCAAAGCGACATTCCACTGCAGTGGCAAGCGCGAGTGTGTCACGATGCTATGGGGCAAGAGTGCTATTTTTGACTTGCCAACTGACTGACACAAGGCTGTCACTTCCTGGCCTCGTCTTCTACTGGGGGTCAAAGTGGCCTATATATATATATTATATATATATATATATATATATGTAAACACTGGAGATAATGGTGATCTTTATAGCAACACTCAAGCACGGGGGTTAATCAGTAGTAGGTAAGGACTCACCGAGGACGATGAGGTTGACCGTATTCCAGTAGTACTTCCCTCCGTTCTTCACCTTGCAGCTGTACTCGCCGGAGTCTGTGAGTGAAAGGTCGCTGATCATCAGTGATGCATCGCCCTTCAGATAATCGCCCGAGAGTGTCAACTTGCCTGCCTCGCCCTCGCTCGGGTCGTAGATCCGTCCTGCAAAGTAGGTGATCACCTATCAGGAACAAAAAACAAAAGAATTTGCTTGGTTCCAATTCTTCAATGTTTCTATTCAGAATTATATTGCATGTGTGTGTGTGTGTGTGTGTGTGTGTGTGTGTGTGTGTGTGTGTGAAAGACCATGCTTTGGTAGGGTATGATGGACAACCCGCTCTACCGACTGAGCCACAGCCGCCCTAACTTTTGGAACTCCTTTTTTAGGACTATGTCCGACATTCTTGGAATCAATTTGGAGGTCTGTCCTCTCTCTAATTGCCATCTTTGGTGTTTCATCTCAGTGTCAGCCTCTGAACCATAAACAAGCTGGTGTTGTGACCTTTGCATCGTTGCTCGCTAGGCGCAGAATATTGTTGTCTTGGACCTCTCCACAACCCCCCTCTATATCAGTCTGGCTTAAAGATCTAATGTTCTTTTTGAAGCTGGAAAAAAATCAAGTATAACATCAGAGGTAGCGGAGACTCATTTTGGGGAAAATGGCAACAGTTTATTACCTACTTCAAGGATGTACGCCCCCTGGAGGTAGATTAAGGAGAGGTGGACAGTCAATACTATCCATTTAACCCCCCCCTTTCCCTTTTTTTATTTATTTTTTTATATTTATTCATTTATTTATTTTTTAATTTTTTTTATTTCTTTATATATATTCTGTATCGATTTATGAAAATAATACGAGACATTTACATTGTACATTGACAATTGTAATTGAATCACATGTACATGAATCATAAATAAATGAATCATATGTAAACATTCCTGGACGGGGTGGGAGGGGCTGTTATTGGGTTAAAAATATTGATTCTGTATTGATATATTTTGTTGTACTCTGAAAAGTGTATAAGAATCAATAAAAAAAATTATAAATAAAAAAACTATCCATCTGAGCAACTTTAAAAGAAAAGTTAATCAAGCGAGTGAGAACTATCCAAGAGAGTGAAGATTATTTAGCGTAGCATACTGTGCTAAGTGTATAATTTGGCTGGCTGGTACTTAGATGATGATCAATCCTGATTCTTGAGTGCTGGGAATTCAGGCTATGCTCATTATAATATTAGGCCACACCCATTAGGACTTTTCTCGTCTGAGACTTGTCTGTTGAGCAAGTTCAGGCGGTGTTCGAGCATTTTATCACATCGCTATATTGTTTTGATTCGTCCAAACTTCGGACACCTGTCTACAAATGTCTAGCCTTATTGAGCGTTCCGTGCGATTCCGCTTGTGTTTTCCTTTTGTTTCGTTTTTAATTGAGAGCCCATGTTGTCTGATTGCTCTCACCAGCTTTACTGGCGCACCATGGATAATCAATAGCAGACTATTTGAAATGCAGAGCCAGGCATAGAAGGAGCATTCCTTTACTTTAGCTCAATGTGAGTGTGTTAGCTAACCAAAGGCCAAACTGGAGTGGAAACTGTAAAGGCCTGCCAATTCTGAATCATCCTTTCATAAAAGTAATTGAAGAGGAAAAGCCAGGATTGGCCAGAAAAACAGGCGAGGTTTCTAATTGAAGGGTGGCTTAAATTTTCCAAAGCTCATGATTTGGACCGTCATGAAACGGACAGACGAACGTATTTTCCATGAAGTGGTGATTGACATTTTTTCCCGATTTTGGCAGTGCGTTGTTCTGTGTGCTCTCACCGCTTTTTGCTTGGCGTTGGGTTTCACCAGCAGCCACTCGATGTCCAGCAGCGACGTGTCCGCATGCCAAAGCTGATGGTGACATGGCAGCGTGGCGTTATCGCCCACAACTCGCTTCATCTCCGTCTGCCCGTGCGCTTGCAGTACACCCGACACTACCGAGACAGAAAGACAGACCTGATGAACCACAATAGCTCCTCTATTGTCCATAACGCGTGACATTTCTGCATGTTTTATTTATTATGTGCAATCATCTTTATCAACTTCTATTCCTTCCGTTGTTCTATCGTCACAAGCCACCGTACATATAATAATTAATCTATTTGTATAGTGCTTTTTACAATGGTACAAGGACACTTCGGCATGGGATCACCCGTGCCGGGATTCGAACCACCAACCCTACGATTAGTGGATTAGTGGACAACCCGCTCTACCGACTGAGACACAGCCGCCCTACATACATATTGATTGATTGATTGATTGAAAGCAGTCAAGTGAAACAAACTAATAAAAGGAAGAGACGGACAGGGAAATGATGGAAGGGTTGGAGGGACAGAAACACTGAATCTCTTAGTGTAATTCAGATGCCAGGGATATTTACCCAACTGCCTGTATTTGAGGGACGGATCTGAGAATTCAGAGTTTTTGGCTGTAGCTTCAGTCTCAACGGAGATCTGATTCTGGATCAGAGCATCAGATTAATGCTCTGATCATCTACAACTGGAAGCAGATAATTGTGGGTTTGAGAGACACGACAATCTATCAATTCCACTGCCATATGCCAGCACTAATCCACAGGCCTTTTTTTTCCCCCCAATTGGTTCTGATCTCTCGCCATTGACCAATAAATCATGCCAGTATCACAGTACACAGTATTACAGTATGTACAGCGCCTTAAAAAACACACACTTTAACGGTTTATCAATTGTATCTTTGGAGGCACCTTTAAACGTTCCCTGAAATGTGTTCTCCTAGTTCTTTCCGAGCAGAACCCTTTATTATCCAATGAACCCTTAAACAACCTTTGAAGAGTGCATGTATTAACTGGATAAGTGAGCAATACAAGCTCCAAGCATTCTTAGCTTCCCAAAAAAGGTCTACTTGGAATACTTTCTGAGAGGAGAAACACTCTGTGGTACTTTGTGCAATGGGGGTTCTTTAAGAGTTCTTTAAGGATACATCGGATAATTAATGGTTCTTAACATCTTAAAAGGCTTCTTCTTTAAACCCGTTCTGACAGGAAAACTCTGTTTTAGGGTTCTACAAGGAGCCTTTGAAGAGTTCCTCTGAGGGACAACCCAAGAACACTTATAACACTTATAGCTCTACCTTCCTGAAGATTTTAGCTCCAAGCATAACGCCCACCTGACCATCTAATCATTGACATAATAATAATAATAATAATAATAATAATAATAATAATAAAACCTAGATAAAAAAACAACACTATTACGGATGCTTTCATTGACTTTTCATTGATACTTCCATTTGTTTTGTCTTATTGTTCTAGAGTATTTATTTATCACACAGGGCCAATACAATTATCCAATTAAATGTGACTAATAATATTAAAAATGAGCAAGATTGAAAGTCAATCCCTAAAAACAGGTGCAAAGCTGAAATACAGACATGCATACAGAATAAATGCTACGTTGATGATCACATGGTGCCATGGCATCATTATTAGAAAGATATATGCTTTCCGTGTCAGTAACTGGAGTAGATTCATATCGGTGTGCCCCACATAGCTGGGTATCAAATGCATATTAAGTTTCTAAGTGGGTTAAATGTAGGCTGGCTAATCTGAAATGAGATCAGGCCCATCCAGGTGGAGTCTGTGTGGGGTAGTGATAATTTAGGACACATTTAGGGGCAATTAACGTGAATGGGCGTGCTTGAAGACGTAAAGATAAGATCTGTGCTCGTTTGCGTCGCCTGATGGGAGAGATCAGATGGTTATATGAGAGAGAGAGAGAGAGAGAGAGAGAGAGAGAGAGAGAGGAGTAGTGTGGTAGAAATGCAAGAGTGGGATGGGGGTAGATAATGAAAGAATGAGAGCTGTCTAAAGAAGTTTTGATAAAAGAAAGATTGAGAGTAAAGTATTTAAGGGTGCGTAAGGAAGAAAGATACTGTAGAGAGACGTATGTGTCTGAGAGAGAGAACTAGTGCGGCTGAAACTTGAGATTTAGTCTTGTCTTTTCCACCATCCCTCTATCACTTTCTCTCTCTAGTCCCATTGCAGCATAGCATAACCCTTTCTACTGAGTTTCTCGCACACTATTTCCTTTCGTCCCTTTGTGCCACACAAAATTAATAACTTTTTCTGAAAGTAGCCATTTTCATATTATTTCAAAGTCAAATGGAGACTCCTAGGACACAGTGTTAAAGGAATACTCCAATACGCTGTAACCTATCCTCTATTCACTGCATGCACATGATAGCGAAAGATGAGGATTTTGGCTTGCATTTTGGGGGAAAAAAAAAACGTTTAACTTCTAAAGGCAGTTGTTGAATTCGATGGGGTAGATAGCTTAGACTGAAAAATCCGAATGAAGGAGGCTCCAGGTTCCCCGTGACCATGATAAAGGAGTAAGCGGTAGAAGATGGATGGATGGAAGATGGCAATTTTCAGGGCTTCGTGGAATATAATATTTAAGGCTATTCCAGAGTCCACAGTTCCATTACTGGGACCGACAGTCACAAAGGCCATGCCTCCTAATAATGGAATATTCATTTGTGGCAATTGACGAGACAGAAGCAGTTCATGTTAGTGCCCCCAGACCTACGTTATAGACTCTTTGTGTGCTTTGGCCTAATGGATCGCATTCACTATGCTATAATAAGATGCAAGTGTGTGTAGGGAGGAATTTAATAGAGCACAACATGCTCCAGGGCTTGGCTATTGAAATATCCGCTCCTCCACCAGTCTTCGGCTCAACTCAGCCAAAACACTGGCGTCCTATTGTTAATTAGTGCACATATACACACAGAGAGCAACACAGCCTTGTTTTGTCTACAAAGTGGACACTAGGAATCAAGACCATTTGGCTCTGTCATTCTGGCTCCCTGACAACTGGAATCACACTGTACACCGAAGAAGAAGAAGAAGAAGAAGAAGAAGAAGAAGAAGCCTGTATTTGTCACATATGCATTACAGCACAGTGAAAATCTGTTCTTTGCATATCCCAGCTTGTTAGGAAGTTGGGGTCAGAGCGAAGGGTCAGCCATGATGCAGTGCCCATGAAGTAGAGAGGGATAAAGGCCTTGCCCAACAGTGGCAGCTTGCAGTCACAGTGCACACTGGGTCAACTGGAATCCCCGTGCATACTGGGACGATCAGAATCACATTCACTACTGGGACATCTGGAATCAAGATGCAGACCGGGGCAACTGGAATCACACTGTACATAGGTACAATCAGAATCACAGTGCACACTGGGAAACATGGAATCACAGTGTACACTGGGACAAGCAGACACGATGTGGATCATTCAGTGCATACTTGGACAACTTGGATCAGTAGTGCATACTTGGACAACCGGAATCACAGTCAACACTGGGGCAACTGGAATCACAGTCAACATTGCAACAACTGGAACCACAGTCCACATTGGGGCAACTGGAACCACAGTTAACATTGGAACAACTGGAACCACAGTCCACATTGGGGCAACTGGAATCACAGTCAACATTGGAACAACTGGAACCACAGTCCACATTGGGGCAACTGGAACCACAGTTAACACTGTGGCAACTGGAACCACAGTCCACATTGGGTCAACTGGAACCACAGTTAACACTGTGGCAACTGGCACCACAGTTAACATTGGGGCAACTGGAACCAAAGTTAACATTGGGGCAACTGGAACCAAAGTTAACATTGGGGCAACTGGAACCAAAGTTAACACTGGGGCAACTGGAAGCATAATGCACACTGGGACAACTAGAACCACAGTCAACACTGGGGCAACTGGAACCACAGTCAACAGTGTTGCAACTGGAACCACAGTCAACACTGTGGCAACTGGAACCACAGTCAGCACAGTGGCAACTAAAACCACAGTCAACACTGGGGCAACTGGAACCACTGTCAACATTGGGGCAACTGGAACCACAGTCAACATTGAGGCAATTGGAACCACAGTCAACACTGGGGCAACTGGAACCACAGTCAACACTGTGGCAACTGGAACTACAGTCAACATTGGGGCAACTAGAACTACAGTCAACATTGGGGCAACTGGAACCACAGTCAACATTGGGGCAACTGGAACCTCAGTCAACATTGGGACAACTGGAACCACAGTCAACACTGTGGCAACTGGAACCACTGTCAACATTGGGGCAACTGGAACCTCAGTCAACATTGGGACAACTGGAACCACAGTCATCCTGGGGGCAAATGGAACCACAGTCAACATTGGGCCAACTGGAACCACTGTCAACATTGGGGCAACTGGAACCACAGTCATCCTGGGGGCAACTGGAACCACTGTCAACACTGTGGCAACTGGAACCAAAGTTAACATTTGGGCAAATGGAACCACGGTCAACACTGGGGCAATCGGACATGATGACATATTGATTACTGATCTTGCATCGTTACGAAAGACCTGTTGTATGAAAGATACATATGAAATCAGACAAAATGTAGAATTTATTTTTAGAAGTTTCACGTAGAACATTTCAATACTGCATTGTGAGGGGTGGGACTTCACACCTCCTTCAATGAGAAGTATTTACACCCTGCAGATGTTTTCTATAGAAATAACGTGACAGAACCAGAAAAAAGAGGCGAACGGTGAAATTAAGCTTGCATAATAAAGAGCTAAACAGCCACTGGGCTTAGTTATTATTACAAACAAATCATAATACCAGCCACTGTTCCTTTCTTTAATAACCATTTCCTTTACTTTTCTCGTTCTATTTTCCCCCTTATCATTTTATAACTGCAATCCCTTCGGTGATGTACCGTACCACTTGCTTTTGAACTGTTCTAGCCGTGGCCTGCATTTTGCTCATTATTTATGATATATACACCGCTTGTAGAGGAGGGAGGACCAACAAGCTTACATAAAGGAGCACCGGTCTGCATCGAGACACAGAGAAGGGGATTACGAGGAAGCGTAACTCACAGAGGAACCGGTATGCACACCTTCAAAAGTTATATTTACTATGCACCATGCAAATACGCAGTGCAGAACAACATGTATCGGTTGCACAGGAAGCATTGAGGGCTGGGATGAGATGGAACTAGAGCAAACCAGAAATAGTTTCAGGGCCAGTGGGTAGAAGGGCCTGTTACTGACCAGTTTTAAGTTCAGTTTTACGGAACATGTTTTTCCAGCCAGAGATCTCTTCCAGAGTAAAAGTATTTCCAAGAACCCCCTTATGATCAAACCATAGACTTAATCAAACCATAGACTAAATCTGGTTTCCTCTTGCAGTCTAAAGACACATGTTGTAGGCTGATTTCATTTCCATTTCCAAATTGTCGCTAGTGTGTAAATGTGTGTGTGATCGTGCCCTGCACTGGATTGGCACCCCATACAGGGTGTCACCCACCTTGTGCCCCTAAGTTCCCTGGTATAGGCACAAGGCTCCCAATGATCCTGCAATAAAGAAAATGGTTGAATGGACCTGAATCGGGAACCCAGAAAATGTATGTACAGTGCCTTGTGAAAGTATTCGGCCCCCTTGAACTGTTCGACCTTTTGCCACATTTCAGGC
>JAFFST010014342.1:61180-75757 GCA_022414735.1 Noturus placidus | reverse complement strand
CCTCTCTCTCTCTCTCTCTCTCGTTCCTCTTAGCCGGGACTGAACAGATGGTGCCACTATTTCGGTTTATTTCCGGGTCGTTAAACAGAACTCCTTAATGAAATTGAGCTTTTCGACTGTATCGCACATGTGTTGAATTTTTTTTTTAGTCAGCTAAAAAAAAAAACAACGATTATTTCATTACTGCGTTTTTTTTTTTTTTTTGTTTTGTTTTGTTTTGTTTTAAAATATCTATTAAGCAAAGTTATAAGGAACATTAGTATTCCAGTGGATCAGATCACTGGTCACAGTGAAGGAGGTGTGGCCACTGTGCATCTCAGTCCCAAAAAAGGGGGCGGGGTGACTTTGGATAGTGATACAGGCAAGGTCTCTCTGTTAGGTAGCGTTAGAGGTGTGGCTTCTGTTTCTGTCAGAAACTAGTGAAGGAGGTGTGTCTCAAAAAGAGGATGTGGCCTATGTGCCTGCAGTCACAATGAGTCACAGGGAACTTGGCCACTGTGCCTGTCAGTCAGGCTTCTGTGTCTGTCAGTCACACTGAAGGAGGCATGGCCTCTGTGTTAGTATATCTAGTAATGGTTTTATTTCACCCATTTATACTCACTCGTTTGTACAATACTGAATCACATGTTTATTGTTGTGTGAAATCCAAGAGTCATTCTCGGCGCATTCTTCTCTTCGATCAAATATTTGTTTCTGAAGCATATCCATGTTTATAAAAGTGGACAAAATCTGTAATCTAACATCACACACTGAGCAAAGCCATAATCTGACTCCAAGATGTTCTACATGAGGATGCTTTTCAGAATGTTCCCCATGGGCAAGATGAACTTCAAGAAGATCAAATGTTAAGCTAAGAGTGATGAGATTGTGTGTATGTCGCATACTTTTATGAAAGTTCTCTGAACTTCACCCTTGGGAGTCGTAGTAGCTCTAGTAGCACATCCCTCCTGCGGAGTGTGCATTCTAATAAAAGCGGCCGCTGACGGTTATTTCTGAACTCTCTGTGTTAAGTCCGTGTGTAAGGTTGTGTGTGTGTGTGTGTGTGTGTGTGTGTGTGTGTGTGAGAGAGAGAGAGAGAGAGAGAGAGAGAGAGTCCCCAGAAGGATGTACTGCTGTCTTTAATTAGCAGAGCACATCTCAGCAGGGGGACGCCGCTCACCGAGAGCTGTGTCAGAGCGCTCGGCCAAATCAGAGTGGCATCCACGTCCTCCCACCAGACACACATGCGCCCACACACACACATACACACACACGGGCTTCCTCATGCCAGAGACTCTGAAACATGGCATCATCACACACATCCTCTGATGTGTATGACAGACTGTGATCCATTGCCAAAACCACACACACACACACACACACACACTGCACGTCACTATCCTACACCCTGTTCCACCTGCATGACATTGTGCCATAAATATTTCATGGCCACGCCTCCTTCACTGGGACTGACAGACACAACCACCCTGCCTTCTTTTTTTCAGCAGTGATGTACAGAAACCACGCCTCCTCTTCTGTGACTGACAGACACAAAGGCCACGCCTCCTTCACTGGGACTGACAGAAACAAAGGCCACACCTCCAAATCACATTCTGGTCTGGAGCTTATTTATATATATATATATATATATATATATATATATATGCAATATATTTGTTTATTATTATTGCAATTTAGTACATTTTTTTGCTTATGTTACAATCTGTTACGTTTAGGCACAGGATTAGCAGCAGCTAGAAGCTAGCATTACCAACAAGAAAACATTACATTACACCAGTCATAAGGAGTCAAGCCAAGCTTTTATGCATGGCTCATGCATAAAAATAAAAAAACCATGAATGACTAAGTAATGAAGGGTCAGATGCCAAGCTGTTCGGAATTACAAGTACCTCATGGAACCTGCCACTAATGCTAATCACCTCGACAGGTCGAGGCACGAACACGCAGGGTCAAACAGGCCAAGTTTATATATATACACTTAACTACCTGACTGTTGTTATTCCAGTTGTTTGGATGAGGAGCTCAGAGTGCAGGCGAGAGAAAGGAGAGAGAAGAGAGTAGAGAGCAGGGCCAGTGTGCAGCAAGTTGTCACTTCCTAACCTCCGGTTGTGTCCTCGATGCATCTGACAGACACTTCAGCTACCCCCGGAGATTCAGCTCTATATATATACCTTTAACTTGTTCTTTAAACTGATTCACTGTTTAATGTGCAGGACTGCAGTAACAAAATTAATCAATATGTGGGCAGGATGAAAAACAATTCAGGTTCCTGAGGTATGTGCTGGACATAATGTGAGATATTATGTAGCTGAGTTACTGACTTAGTGTGGGTTGGTGTGGGGCAGTTTGGATTGGTGTCAGTGGTGTGGGTTGGTGAGGGGTGGTGTGGGTCCTGTGGGGTGGTGTGTGTTGGGGTCGGTGGTGTGGACTGGTGTGTGGCAGAGTGAGGTGGTGTTTGTCAGTGTGGGGGATGTGGGGCAGTGTGGGTTTCTGTGGGTGGTGTAGGGCAGTGTGAGTTGGTGTGGGTGGTGTAGGGCAGTGTGGGTGTTGTGGGTGGTGTTGTGCACTGTGGGTTGGTGTGGGTGGTGTAGGGCGGTGTCGGGTGGTGTAGGTCAGTGTGGGGCAGTGTAGGTGGTGTGTATTGGTGTGGGTGGTGTAGGGCAGTGTGGGTTGGTGTGGGTGGTGTTGGTGGTGTAGGGCAGTGTGTGTGGTGTGTATTGGTGTGGAGTGGTGTAGGGCAGTGTGGGTTGCTGTGGGTGGTGTTGGGCAGTGTGGGTTGGTGTGGGTTGGGTAGGGCAGTGTGGGTAGGTGTGGGTGGTGTCGGGTGGTGTAGGCCAGTGTGGGTGGTGTGTATTGGTGTGGGTGGTGTAGGGCAGTGTGGGTTGGTGTGGGTGGTGTAGGGCAGTGTTGGTGGTGTTGGGCAGTGTGGGTTGCTGTTGGGTGGTGTAGGGCAGTGTGGGTTGGTGTGGGTGGTGTAGGGCAGTGTGGGTGTTGTGGGTGGTGTTGTGCACTGTGGGTTGGTGTGGGTGGTGTAGGGCGGTGTCGGGTGGTGTAGGTCAGTGTGGGGCAGTGTAGGTGGTGTGTATTGGTGTGGGTGGTGTAGGACAGTGTGGGTTGATGTGGGTGGTGTAGGGCAGTGTTGGTGGTGTAAGGCAGTGTGGGTTGCTGTGGGTGGTGTTGGGGTGTAGGGCAGTGTGTGTGGTGTGTATTGGTGTGGGGTGGTGTAGAGCAGTGTGGGTTGGTGGGGATGGTGTGGATTGGGGTGAGGTGATGTGAGGCAGTGTGGGTGGTGTATATTGGTGCGGGGTGGTGTGGATTGGTGTGGGGCAGTGTAGGTGGTGTGTATTTGTGTGGGGCAGTGTGGGGCAGTGTAGGTGGTGTGTATTTGTGTGGGGCAGTGTGGGTGGTGTCGGGATATATAGAAAAATCTTGCGAGCTGGAATAATTAAAACACTGTACAGCAAAATATTTGAAGGCCATGTGTTTGAATGTCTGAGTTTGAGTGTATACGGATAAACCAACAGCTCGGATCAGGCGTATGAATGTAAGCACTGAAATTCCCCGATGTTGCTCGGTCACAGACATAAAGGACCACAGCTGATGGATCTCTGCAGACCTGCTACTGCAGAACCTGAAGTGTGTGTTTTCAGCTCTGCCACAGCAGACTCCGAGCCCGTCTGTAAAAACACCTCAGGCACTCCTAATGGACAGCCGCATCCTCTTCTCAAATTCCCGACGGGATGAAGCCAGGTTCCCGAGTCAGATCATGATTCAACAACGGAGTCTCGTAATGTCTGCAAGTCTGCACCATGAGGCAGAGCGCTAAATCACAGAACCACACACACACACACCATCCATCTTCAACTTCTTACGGTGACTCACACGGCGGATTAATAGAACAACAACTTAAAACCAATCAAAAGCAAATCATCGCTGGTCATGAGCAACACCTACACACCAATTCACTGATTCACTGATTCAAAACCTCAAACAGCACCAGTGCCTAAATGAAAAATGATATTTTACAAAAACACTGAAAACCATGCATGTTATAATAAATAGTTCCAAACGCTTATAAAACGGTGTCATAACAACATAATAAAATCAATAAAGCAGATATGTGTACATTTTGAAGGTATATATCTAATGCATCAATGCAATAGGTAAATAAAATAATAACAAGTGATTTTTTTTTTTTTTTTAAAGGATTTTGGGAGTCAGTAAAGTGGAAAAGATTTGAAACACTGCAGTAAATAAATAAATAAATAAATAATTGGTTAAAATAAAAATTAAAAATACCATAATGCCACATGCATATATACAAACCCCAAATACATATTTTTTTTTTTTTTTAATGTTGTTGTTAATGTGAATAATAACTAAATTAACACATAAATAAACTCATATATGTGCATGTGCATAAACGCTCGTGCCACAATACGGAAGTGAATAAATCAATCTATTAAATAATTCAAGTAGTAAAAAAAAAAAAAAAGTAGAGCATGACAACTCCAAACAAAATGCATAAATAATCCAATAAGTATTCAAAAAAAAAAAAAAAAAAAAAAAAAAAAAAAAAAAAAAAAAAAGCAACACGCAAAGTGAATAGTAAACTAACAAATAAATAAATATGGTTAGACTAATAAATAAAGCTTCTCTTATGAATGCTGAAACTCACCCAGAAGAAGCAGCAGGGGCCCAAAGGTAGAGGACATCGCGAGAGTCTCGTAGAAGACCTGATGTGATCGCGCGCACAGGACGAGCCCGGTTCATCAATATAGAGTATATATACAAAAAAAAAATTTTTTTTTACAAGAATAGTAATTAAAAATAAATACAAATCAGAGCTCAGTTTGTGCAAGCGCGAGACTTCGGGAAACACCGCAGTGTCTTCTGAGCATCCTTCTCCGTCAGAAAGAACCGAAACGATGTAAAAGCGTGAAAGTTCCTCTGCGCTTCTCTCCTCTCCGAAGAGGATGCGCCGCTCCGTCCTGCCTCGCGTGCGCTCCTGTTAAAACGCACACACACACACACACACACACACACACACACACACACACACACACACACACACACACACACACACCCGAGCGCGCGCAGTACGAGAGCCGTGAAGGTGTGTGAGTGTGTGCGGAGAAGTGGGGACCTCTACAGTCTGAAACCGCACACGCTTTCTTTCGAGGTCCCTGCAATTTTTTTTTACTACATTTGATCTGCATTGTATTATCTACATCCATCCATCCATCCATCCATCGTCAACCGCTTACTCCTTTTCAGGGTCACGGGGAATCTGGAGCCTATCCCAGGAGGCATCGGGCACAAGGCGGGGTACACCCTGGACAGGGTGCCAGTGTATTATCTACATGTCGAATCGAATATTAAGTCTTAGAGTTGCAATCGAAATGATTCGACTCCCATTGCATATCAGGTTTGCTGTGAAAATGTACAGACTTTCAGATGTTTACGATGAACAAATCAAACAAAAGCGATTGCGATGGTTCGACGGTTCGAGTGAAATTCAACTGAAAATGCGACTTATAATGATTTCTCCAGTTTCAAAATGATTCACCCCCTGAATAGAATCCCTCACAACAGTACAAATAAGCAAAACAGGTGTCGTCTCAAGCACACCTGATGCAACTAATCAAGGGCTTCATTCGTTACAGTAGGTAAAATGGTAAAGGGCACACTTTAATAGCGCTTTTATCCAAAGCGCTTTACACTGTGTCTCATTCGTCCATTCACACTCACACACCAATGGGAGTAGAGCTGCCATGCAAGGCGCTAACTTGCCATCAGGAGCAATTTGGGGTTCATTGTCTTGCCCAAGGACACTTCAGTATGTGGAGTCATGTGGGCCAGGAATCGAACCACCAACGCTACGATTAGTGGACAACCCGCTCAACCACCTGAGCCACAGCCGCCACATGTAGGTGTGCTTGAGCTGGAGCACATGAAATACTAGTGGCAGAAAATGTATGAAATACCTGGATGGGGCAGAAAAAGGAAGCTATTCATTTAAGCAGATTTCTGAGAAGGCAGGTTGTGAAAAAAACCCTCGAGTGACTGTAAAAGACCTGCAGCAAGACTTAGTGGCAATAGGCACTGAGGGTTCAGTGAGTACAGTAAGGCGTGTACTAAACGCAGAAGGTTAACATGCCAGAACTGCAAGACGTTCACCACTACTCACCCAAAAGCACAAAAATTATATAAATAAGCTGACAGGTCAGCGGTATTTCTGGAGGAAGAAGAATGAAGAAAGAACACTCTGTCCACAGTCAAGCCTGGTGGTGGCTCGGTGATGCTCTGGGGCTGCTTTGCATCTCCTGGCACTGGAAACCTGCAGCGTGTGGAAGGTGAGATGGATTCATTGAAGTATCAGGAAATCCTAGGAGAAAACACCACTCCATCTGTGAGGAAGCTGAAGCTTGGGCATCATTGGACTTTCCAACACGACAATGATCCCAAGAATACCTAAAATTCCACCAACGCTTGTTTGCAGAAGAAGTCCTGGAAGATTCTACAGGGCCATCACAGTCACCTGACTTAAACCCCATAGAAAATCTCTGGTGGGATTTGAAGTCGGTTGCAGCATGAATATTACTGAACTGGAGGCCATGGGGCTTAGTGTGGGTGGTGTGTCTCTTTTGCAGCAGGTCACAACAGAAAAAGAACGCTCTACTAAGTACTGATGATGGTTGTCATGAAGGGGTTGAATAATTTTGAGACCGGAGAGATAATTATATGTCACCTTTTCAGTTGAATTTGGGGGAAACACTTGTAGCATTCGTTGTGTTGAACTATTTCAATTGCTTTTGTTTGATTTGTTCATTGCAAGCAGCTGAAAGTCTTTTTTGTCTTTGGCTGCGAGAAATTTTGAGAGTAAACCTTATTTGCAATGGCGGTTGCATAATTTTAATGGCAACTGTAAGCTTGTAGTACATACACTGCTATTAACTATGTATACGCCTATGCAAGATGGCTGCCACATGTAACCTGCGGTCGTTTGGAGCATCTCTTGTGCAATTTACACTACTCATCCCATGTGGTGCAACACCAATGCAAACACTAGAGGCGCTGTGATATGATGCACATACTGTCCATTAATGACTTTCTACGCTGGTGGAAGTGTCACCGTTTCTGCCATCTTTGCGAGATAAACAATAACATAGCCTCCTCCGCTGACTCCATGTTCATTGGTGACATGCAAAATAAGAAGTAGTACGCAAGAGTGCTGGCCAGGAATATTTCTCCCCTACACTGCCCCCTAGTGGACACAGATTCTAATCTTCTGCTTATACATATTGTAAGGTATACAAATGACTATCTTGTTGCTTGCATAGCAGCACACATGTTCGTCAAGAAAATTGCAGCTTTATACATGTTCATTACCATTTTGTAAATAAGGAAATATCATTAAAAATAATGTGTGACACGAACAATACCCAACATTTTCACATACAGCTTGTTTGCTAACTGGAAAGGTATCTAGCACTAGGACATTTTATTTAATCATCTGCTCATTCCTCATTCCTTCAGCTGGGAAACACACATCTCACTACCAACTATTCCAAGCTTTAAAGAAAACAGAATATGAAAAGTATAAAAAGAAGATGTCTTTTGAGTTAGCAAACAAGCTGTTTCATACACTGCTGATACATGAATTGCACTCAATGTGCCAACTTGAAGTCTACCTTTCATTTCACCAAAGACGCTGTAGTACTGATGCTGTCGCTTTGTATCCTCCTGCACCAAGAACCTCCTACCACATGAAAGATATCATCGCTCTGCCTCTTCCCACACTGAGGGCACCATCATGCTGGTATCTGAGTTCCCAGACCTACCAGACAGCTTAGCTAACTCTCTGATGTCCAGGTTCCCAGACCCTCAAATGCATTACTTGACGTACTGGCAACCGAGGTACCTGATCATACAGGAGACTTTGCAGACATGTTGCCCCTTGCCCCTCAAGCTGGCTTTGATGAACTGTAGACATCCGGGTTCCTTGATCCTCCTTTCACCTTTAGTCATTGATCATTGATCTGCTGCTCAGCATCCCACACTGTCACCTGTAGCAATCACTGCACCTCCCCTGGAATACCAGCCTTCAGTGTTTCTGGTGACCAACCAGGGGCCTGGGACACTGTCTGCAGTTGTTGTCAAACAGCTAAAGGTGGGTTCTGTCATGGCGTCCCTCCCTGATCACAATGCCGTTCCCATGGCAACAAGCACTTGATATCGAAGTTTCTCTGAGTTATGTTCACCAATTCCTTGGGTCTTGTTTTCCTTATTCCTAGTTTTGACCCATTCCTTGCTTCTGGGATTTGACCATAATTTCTTTGCCTGTGGGTATCTGTATTTAACACTGTCTGCCAGCATCTTGACCCTTGCTATGGATAATGGTTGTGATTTCTGGATTTGCCCCAATAAAGCAGCTGATGAATTTATGCACTTGTGTCCAGCCTTAACCCACTGTTGAAATTTATAATGTTTATATGCCCCAAGAACGTGTTAGGAATGCTCAAACAACAGTCAGCAAGATCAAAACCCAAGCACAGACCCCGGGAATGTAGGATTGCGAGAATAAACACTGCTATTGGAAAAGCTCAGCACAGAGAATGAAGAGTAAACAGTGTACTGTGGTGAACGGGAACTTAAATAACCTCAGAACAGGCTGTCTTTATGAAAGCAAAGAATGAGATCAGAACAAAAAAAATGTGGTGAACGCAGATTTCCATCAGGTACAATACATTCAAACGCAAAAGCACAAACAGTAACATGGGACATGAGAGGTCAACAGAAGTGGGGATCAAACAAAGAAAAATCGCTAGCTTGCTAATACTAGTCAGAAGATTGAGGTCCTGCCCTCAGACGCAATAGACAACATTTGACGCTTTTCTTGTATGCCATCTCATCACTGTAATAACGTTTCAGACTACACCTAAAAGCTTTATTTCTGTTTAATCCACATTTGTATATGAATTACACTGATTGTCAAAAGTTTGTGCACCCCCTTGTCATGAAATTTTAACTGTTTAGAATAATAATGTATAGAATATATGTAGGGTTTTTAAGAACAATCCAAGATTTGTAACCAAAATACACTGTTGGGGTAAACACACCTGCAGACAGGTGTCAATCAAGGGTAATCCATGATCATAGAAGAATATATTAGACACAGTTCAAAACAAGAAAATACATTACTAAGATACCAGGAGATAGACCGCAGGTGCAAGCATACAATAAGACTCTGCATGGAACAAAGAGACAACAGGGTATAAATAGACAGACTAATCAGGGGCTAATACAAAGCAGGTGACAAAATGAGGGGTGGAGTCAGGACCAAAACAGAAACCAAAACAAACCTTGGGAATGGAGAAACCATAACAAATAAGGAAGACAGTACGACAATCCAAACTATGTTATATTTTTAATTCTTAACAGTGTTCCTGATGAAGTTTTGTACACACTTGGCATCTTCTCAACAAGGGACAATGAGGGAACATGACCCAGAAGGCCCGTAATTTTCACACACGCTTCACACACTTTTTCCAGACCAGAGGACATTTTCCCCTAGAGATCAGTTCAGTGTGAGAGCTGTTTTTGAGCCTGTAAGCTGCCCAGAGAACCAATCCCTGGTCCACTTGAAAATGACGGTCTGATGGTTGCTTTGACCAAACTGAGATCAAATGTGATTGGTGCAACTTGTCATGTTACTTCTTGTTTCAAGTTTCGTGCTGGCCGGGAAATGTTTATGGTCTGCAGAGGAGTCAGGATTCTATATTGATATATAAAACTAGACTTTTATGGGACTGGAGGACTGTAATTAGGTCACCTAATGTCATCAGGTCAGCTAATGCATCTGGAGAGTGTGAGTGCTGGGACTGATTGTGAAAAATGCATGTCTCGCGCCTAGCTGCACGGCTAAGAATAGTGTTATATGAGAATGGCTCTTCTTTGTAGGAATTCCTTCATGGTGCCAAAGGAAAATAAATAAAGGTTTCTTCTTCTTTTTTTATTGTCACATCCATCCATCCGTCTTTAACCGCTTACTCCTTTTCAGGGTCACGGGGAACCTGGAGCCTATCCCAGGAGGCATCGGGCACAAGGCGGGGTACACCCTGAACAGGGTGCCAGTCCATCGCAGGGCACAAACACACACACACTCACATTCATACACTACGGACACTTTAGACACGCCAATCAGCCTAACATGCATGTCTTTGGACTGGGGGAGGAAACCGGAGTACCCGGAGGAAACCCCCGACACACGTGGAGAACATGCAAACTCCGCACACACATGGCCCTGGCGGGGCTCGAACCCTGGACCCTGGAGGTGTGAGGCGAACATGCTAACCACCAGCTTGTTAGGGTCTGAGAACAGGGTCAGCCATGATATGGTGCACCTGGAGTAGAGAGGGTTAAAGGCCCATCAGTGGCACCTTGGTGCTGGGGCTTGAACACCCAACATTTAGATCAATAACCCAGAGCCTTAACCATTGAACCACTGGCCTTAACAAAAAAAAAGAAATAAAAAAAAATAATAAAAAAAAATAAAACCCAACAAACTGACAAACCTAGTGCCTGTGCACTGTGTGTACAAACGTGACACGTGCAATTGCGCAAACAAGCCGGGTTTGGAAGGATTTCTTCTATCTGAAGGCAAATCGCTGTTCTGACTAGTGGCACATTTATACACATTTATATTTATGCGATGTAAAGCCGCAGAGACGATTGCAGTAACTCATTATATTGTATTATTCTTCCTATTGCCCAGTGTGATTCATTTTGGATCGCAGCACGAGAAGCTTCAAAAGCTTACGTTGGCCTGTGTTTTTTTTTCCTTTTTCTTTATTCTCCTCCCTATCAATTATTCATGAAGGTCTCAAGAAGAAACACATGAGGCATATAATTAGCATAAGCCAGATGTTACAAGTAGCAGAAATTCAAGAAGAATACATCATAACAATAGGGGGAAAAAAAACTAGGCTGTGGCTTAAAGAAAAAGAAAAAGAAAAAAAAAAAACAGTGCCGACTGGGATCATATAATTGTGCATTATCTATTCCGCGGTGTGGAGAGTGAATCTTCGCTCTGGGCTTCACGCTCTTTCTAAGATTTGAGGAAGTGCTTCAAGTGCAATTTCCCTTCCTTGCACTCCAATTAGTTGCCTATTCTAGACACCAGCTATACAGGACAGCGTTCTCTCTGCATGATGTGATTAATTCAACGTAGCCTCAGAAAACAGGCATTTAACTTAAGCGTCCCAATTTGGGCCAGACAACAGAGCGAGACGTTCACGAGTAACCCGAACTCAACTCTAGCGCCGACATTTTAATGGATACACTTTGACGCCATGTCGATATCATATCAATCAGGGGCCTTGAAGATGAAGACACCAGTGTTTAAACGACATGCAAATAATATGCCAAAAACTAATTAGGAGCTAAGCTTGAGGTGTAGATGTAAATAGAGGCATGGTGTAAGATTGACTTTAATGCCTTGGACCAATATAACTGCTGGTGGGATTGCGGGGGAATGAAGGGATTAAACCAAAGCCCACTTCATCTCCGCTTAACACACACACACACACAGCCACCATTCTTGTTTACAGCAAGCTGTGTGAGGAATGAAAGATGTGAGATCCATGTCATCGTAAATCTGCCGCTGCTCGGCATGAAACCGCCGAGTGGGACCCACAACTCTCCGGCAAGTGTTCATCAATCAATCAGTTCGATTAATAATCGTCCCGGGGTAAAGATTCGCCGATAAATTATCCGACTCCATCTCGCTCCTGGTGGGATAAAAGCCCGAAGACAAATCTAATATATTTCTTTTTTCTTTTGCAATGGCCTGCTCCTTCATTCAACTCTGTTCTCTTCTCGCCTTATCTTTGTTGTTGTTGTTTTTTTTTTATTTCGTGCTAGGATTCATAAACATAAAAGACACATCTCTCCACCTCTGGTACTACTTTAGTTTTCTCCTAATGTGTTCTGAAAAGCCAGTCAGGAAGCAGTAGTCACGGAAGTCCTAAAAGGGCGCTCGAGGATGACACGGCCCTGATTCTTTTCTGACTCATTTTTTAAACGAATGTATCACCAAAGAACTGAAAGGGCTGACGGGAAAATCTCCGTAGAAATCAGAGACGTCATCTGTTTTCTTTGTCCGCAAAGGCCACGTTCGAGTCTTGGCTGTCAGAGGGAAGCGCTGCGGCAGATAATTTGCTTGACAGAGGGCCCGTGGAAGAGAAATGAGTGTGCACATGAAGCTGGGATGAGTGATGCTCCTAACACAGCGATGCATCATCGTCAGGGACCGAGAGGACGACGACGGCTGTCTCGGAGACACACGAACGCGGTTTATCCGCACCACGGGATCACGTCGTTCCAAACGCATCACTGTGGGATCTGTTTAAACACAAGCGTTAGCTTGTTTCCTTTAGCCGCCGTTTCAATTAGCGAGATTGCTCTCGGTCTGAAAAAAAATAAAAGAGGAAAAGTTCACATTGGAATGGAAGCGCATTAAATCAGAACGGCTTCTTGAAGCCAATCAGCGGAAGTGTGTCGACACGAGAGCCGGCGTTAAGGATTTCAATCAATCATTTCATTCCGAGTGTTGCGAGCTTGAAGACGTCCCACAGGAAACACAGCACAGACAAGAAGAACGATGGAAAGATCCAGAAGATGGGATCAAGAGTATGATTATTTACAGAACATTCAGCGATCGAATAATGTAATATAAACAATTACACGTAAAGCAATCGTCACGTTTAACCATCAACAGATAGAGACGTGGGTTAAGAGAGCTTCGTTGAGGATCTGTCAAAATTGCTATGACTGGCAATTTGATACGGTATAAAATAAATAAAACCATCACATCACAGTACCCCGTCGCTGATTTTATTCTAATAACGGCATGCCCTCAAAGTGATTTAAGTCTTATCTGTATATCTTTTGTTCATCTTAAGACACATAACATAATCCATGTATAACGTCATGACACTGTAGAAACCGGTTAACGTGCTCAATGTGAAAAGTTGACGTGTCTCTGCACCGCTTTCTAAACAGAGACGTTCCTAAAAGAGTAACGTGGATTAAATCTGCATTTGCATTGTGCATACAATCAGCGGGTATAAACAGTGTAATCAAGCTCCCAGTATGAGCATTACTCCCAGCATTATAGCATGTGGAAGGGATTATATGCAGGACAAAAGAATTGATTTACGCTGATTTGTGCTAAGGGGCATGTGTGATTACAGAGCTGAGCTGGGGGTTCGGTTTAACAGTTTAACAGTTCAAGTCAAGTCAATCATTGTCCGTCCATTTATGTGCATGTTTAATATATAAACTATACAGTAAAGAAATGTTAACAGTACGGTGTACCATGCTAGAGGTACCATATAGAGAATTTATATATACACACCTTAAAAGTTTGACATTTTTATTCATTTAACTGACACTTTTACTGACAAAACTTACAAATGAGACAGGACACGATATAAAAGAGTCGTGCTAAAAGACTTGCACTGGAAGCGTGTTGGTTCTGGGATTTAATATAAGGAATAGAGTAAAGGATCTTTCACTCTGAGCGTGACGCGAGAAAGCGGAGGGAACCGAACGCGAAACGATTGATTGCCTTCGGCTGATTTACGCCTGCACAAAAGGCGGCGCTGACCGAGAATGCATTTTACGCCTGCACACAAGCCACTGTCAATGCATCATAGTAAAGATGTTAACTTATAAACTAGCATCATAGTAAAGATGTTAACTCACAAATTAGCATTATAGTAATTACGTTAAAATATATGAACTAGCATTATAGTAAAGATTTTAACTTACAAACTAGCATCATAGTAAAGATGTTACCTTACAAACTAGCCTCATAGGTAATTGCGTTAAAATATATAAACTAGCATCATACTAAAAAATTTAACTCACAAACTAGCATCATAGTAATTGCGTTAAAATATATAAACTAGCATCATACTAAAGATGTTAACTAACAAACTAGCATTATAGTAAAGATGTTAACTAACAAACTAGCATTATAGTAAAACTGAAAAAATTGGGCGTGCAAAATTATTCAGCCCCTTTACTTTCAGTGCAGCAAACTCTCTCCGGAAGTTCAGTGAGGATCTCTGAATGATCCAATGTTGACCTAAATGTCTAATGTTGATAAATAGAATCCACCTGTGTGTAATCAAGTCTCCGTATAAATGCACCTGCTCTGTGATAGTCTCAGAGGTCCGTTTAAAGCACAGAGAGCATCATGAAGAACAAGGAACACACCAGGCAGGTCCGAGATACGGTTGTGGAGAAGTTTAAAGCCAGATTTGGATACAGAAAGATTTCCCAAGCTTTAAACATCCCAAGGAGCACTGTACAAGTGATAATATTGAAATGGAAGGAGTATCAGACCACTGCAAATCTACCAAGACCCGGCCGTCCCTCTAAACATTCAGCTCATACAAGAAGAAGACTGATCAGAGATGCAGCCAAGAGGCCTTGGCTGACCTGCAGAGATCTACAGCTGAGGTGGGAGACTCTGTCCATAGGACAACAATCAGTCGTATACTGCAC
>JAFFST010014342.1:47458-59036 GCA_022414735.1 Noturus placidus | reverse complement strand
CCGGGATTCGAACCACCAACCCTATGATTAGTGGACAACCCGCTCTACCGACTGAGCCACAGCCGCCCAGGAAACCATCCCAAGAAGGAAATCTGACTTGGGGGGCATTACTTTCTTTCATTTTCTTTTTTGTAATCAGAGCTCGAGTTGCGACAACAAGTTACGACCTGATTTAGCCCTCGCTTCATTTCTACCTAAAGAGAGTGATGCAGCGGCGCTTTAGTCCTTTAGTCTGTCCAGCACTTTCACCTCCTCGTCTGTACGCTCCGCTCAAACAGATATCGTAGCTCGCTAACTAGCCGAGCCAACATGGGCAGTGGTGGCTTGGCGGTTAAGGCCCTGGGTTACTGATCAGAAGTTCGGGGGTGGGTTCAAGCCCCAGCACTGCCATGCTGCCCCTGTTAGGCCCTTGACCAAGGCTCTTAACTTTCTCTGCTCCAGGGACGCTGTATCATGGCTGACTCCAGCTTCCTGGAGTATGTGAAGAAAAGAATTTCACTGTGCCATACTGCCATGCTGCCCGTTAGGCCCTTGACCAAGGCTCTGAACCTTCTCTGCTCCAGGGATGCTGTATCATGGCTGACTCCAGCTTCCTGGGGTATGTGAAGAAAAGAATTTCACTGTGCTGTAATGTATATCTGATCAATAAACACTTATTATCAATAAATATGGCATCTCTGGAAAAATTAATAAGATGTTTTGTATTTAGGAGCTAAAAGCAAAATCTCTTTTATCCTATTGTAATGCCACTGTATCTTATACCATATACAATATCATTTTGAGAATACAAATGATATATATGCTCATTATAATTATTTGTCCTCATGGATGGACCACAATCTGGGAAAATCTCAGTATTTAACATCTGTTTAAAGAAAAAAATCCAACTTCAGTGTTTTTTTTTTTTAAAGATGTTGTAACTAAACGTCACGATCCTGCTGAAGTTCCCTCATGAGGCATGACAAATCTCCTACATTACCAGTGAAACCTCCCTCTCTCTCTCACCCTCTCTCCCACTCTCTCTCTCATTCTCTCGCTCCAGTGCAGCTGATGAAGCATTTACGTTGCGGTGGGTTCAGGACAGCTCAGCCTTTTTTACCACCATGAGAGAGCTGGAATTTATCTCTTTTTCTCAAAATGTTTTTAAGTTTTTTTTTTTTTTTTTTTAATTAGGGAGTTTGCATGTTCTCCCCGTGCGTTGGGGGTTTCATCCGGGTACTCCGGTTTTCTCGCCCAGTCCAAAGACATGCATGGTAGGCTGATTGGCGTATCCGTAGTGTATGTATGTGTGTATGTGATTGTGCCCTGCGATGGACTGTCACCCTGTCCAGGGTGTATCCCGCCTTGTGCCCCATGCTCCCTGGGATAGGCTCCAGGTTCCCCGCGACCCTGATAAAGGAGTAAGCGGTACAGGATGGATGGATGGATGGGTGGATGGATGGATGAATGGATGGCGGGATGGATGGATGGTGGGATGGATGGATGGATGGATGAATGGAGGGATGGGTGGATGGACGGGTGGGTGGATGGTTGGATGGGTGGATGGATGGATGGATGGGTGGACGGATGAGTGGATGGACGGATGGGCGGATGGGTGGATGTGTGGATGGGCGGATGGGTGGATGGGTGGATGGGTGGATGGATGGATGGGTGGATGGACGGATGAATGGAGGGATGGGTGGATGGATGGGTGGGTGGATGGGTGGATGGACGGATGAATGGAGGGATGGGTGGATGGGTGGATAGACGGATGAATGGAGGGATGGGTGGATGGACGGATGAATGGATTAATTAATTTAACTAGAATAAGTTAATTTAACTAGAATAAGTTTTAAAATGAATGAAAAAAAAGCTGTATGTGAAATTTAATTCACGTTTTATTACCACAATTTTTTACTTAGTTTATATTTAAATACAAATTGTTGCGTTCTTTTAATTTAGTGACTTTTATTGAAGGACTTTTATTGAAACCAGTTTATAGTCTTAAATATCTCTGTGATTTAAATATATATATATATATATATATATATATATATATATATATATATATATATATATATATATATATTACATTTCAATTTTTTCGCTTGCATTTTTATTCCAATCTTTAGCACGAAACATTCGACTATTTTCGTTGTTTATTATTACTTAGGAGAGGCACGTCATCAAAATGCTTTTTAAAATGTATCCATTCATTCGTTCTATTTGAGGAGCATCAAACCCCGCGTGATACTGCTGGTCAAATTGCATAAACGCTATTTTTTTTTTTTCATTCCACTCTTGGTCAAACACATCCATCTCCTTGACACGCTGGGTCTCGGTTGGATGTAGCCAAGGGTCACCTTTCTCCAAAAACCACAACATGAGGAACAAACAAAATGTAGACCTAAATCATTTATCCCCTTCTGAGAGTAGAGACCATGTGATCAGTTGCTCTCATTATGTATAAGCTTATGTTTATAATATTACACGTTATGCATGATGAAGTGACGTGATGCCCAGGTCAAGAATATTTATATGAATGGAATATTTAAGGTTGCATTTGAGAAAATAAAGGGGTACAGTAGACACACACACACACACACACTGCAGTGAGGGGAGAGTCGTTGGCAGGCTTGCATCTGTACCCGAAGGACACACTGCAAAACAGATGGTCAGCAAAAAGCGATTCTGTCACACACACACACACACACACACACTCACACACACACACACACACACACACACACACACACGGTGTGAGTCAATGCAGCACATGCTGACCACTCACAGCTGGACCGGAGAGAGAGAGAGAGGAAGAGAGTGAGAGAGAATGAGAGAGCTGTGTCTGACTTCAATAACAATGCTAGTAGATCATCAATACCCATAATTCCTCATTTCTGCAGAATATCGTACATAAGTGGACTGATCAGAGTTTGCTGTAGCTCTAGGACCTCATTCCACCCACGGAGGCTGGAGCAGTGTCGCCAGCCTCAGCTCCACCAGTGCCACCGACGCACCAGCTTCTATAAATAACTCACCTTTCATTCATTCAGGGGTGAAAACGAAAGTTGGAGGCTCAGCGAAGGCCACATACAGAGGTGACTCACAGCAGATCCTGAGGAAACATCACCAGCACATGAACATGAAGGTGGAGCGGAGGAAATCTGAGTTCTAAAAACACACTGGATCGAGGATTGAACCCATTCGTGGCATTTCTGAAATGATACAAAATTTCTATATGAATGAAAGTTCACAAATTGGTGTCAAATGACTGCAGCATCGCAGCAATTAAACACTGCAGGACATGCGGTTATAGGAAAATAATCCACTTCGGCATGGTATCTGTAACTCCGCTCCATCACGCCACTCTGTCGCTGATTATTTTCCTATAAAAGCATGAAAGAGTGTTTTAATCCTTACTTGTTGACTCCGAGCCAGATCATATCTCATGGCATTATGCCTGTGTGAAGACAACAGACGAATCAGAACAATACATCAGGAAGCCCGAGGTAGAAAGCTGAGCGTTTATTCTTTAAGAGCTGGGTTTTTTGCTTAGAGGGCATGAGGTGTCAAAGTTAGAAACATACTTTACAGAAGTGCCCGTTCCTTCCACCTGCGCCGAGGACAGCACAGACCACTCTGTCTCTTCACATTCCATCACAGAGAGAGAGAGAGAGAGAGAAAGAGAGAGAGAGAGAGAGAGAGAGAATGCGGCGCGACAACCAAGTGACAATCCTCCATTATTTACAACTTCAGTATCTCCACTCAGGACTGCTGCTGTCACAGGACCTGTCTTCTGTACGGTGATCGTTTCTATGCACTATGCTAAAAAAAAAAAGAACCCGAAAACAATGTGTTCCTAGTAGATTTGTAACACGTTTACGAGGCTTGGAACCCTAAAACAAGTCATTTCCGAGTAGAACACTAAGCTATTTAGGAGACCGCGAACCTGCAAATAAAGAGTTCCTCTATCAGAAACAGATTCCAAATTGAACGCTGACCATTTAAGGAGGCCAAGAACCCTAAAACAAAGTGTTTTCATATCAGAAATGTTTCCAAGTAAAATCCTGACCATTTAAGAAGGCCAAGAACCCTAAAACAAAGTGTTTTACATGGTTCCAAGTAGAACCCTGGCCCTTTAAGGATGCCAAGAACCCTAAAACAAAGTGATTTCTTATCAGAAATGGTTCCAAGTAGAACCCTGACCCTTTAAGGATGCCAAGAACCCTAAAACAAAGTGTTTTCCTATCAGAAATGGTTCCAAGTAGAACCCTGACTATTTAATGAGGCCAAGAACCATAAAACAAAGTGTTTTACATGGTTCCAAGTAGAACCCTGACTCTTTAAGGACGCCAAGAACCCTAAAACAAAGTGTTTTCCTATCAGAAATGGTTCCAAGTAGAACCCTGACCATTTAAAGAGGCCAAGAACCATAAAACAAAGCGTTTTACATGGTTCCAAGTAGAACCCTGACCTGTTAAGGAGGCCAAGAACCCTAAAACAAAGTGTTTTCCTATCAGAAATGGTTCCAAGTAGAACCCTGACCATTTAAGGAGGCCAAGAACCCTAAAACAAAGTCATTTCCTATCAGTGGTTCCAAGTAGAACCCTGACCATTTAAGGAGGCCAAGAACCCTAAAACAAAGTGTTTTACATGGTTCCAAGTAGAACCCTGACCCTTTAAGGATGCCAAGAACCCTAAAACAAAGTGATTTCTTATCAGAAATGGTTCCAAGTAGAACCCTGACCATTTAAGGAGGCCAAGAACCCTAAAACAAAGTGTTTTATATGGTTCCAAGTAGAACCCTGGCCCTTTAAGGATGCCAAGAACCCTAAAACAAAGTGTTTTCCTATCAGAAATGGTTTCAAGTAGAACCCTGACCATTTAAGGAGGCCAAGAACCATAAAACAAAGTGTTTTACATGGTTCCAAGTAGAACCCTGACCCTTTAAAGATGCCAAGAACCCTAAAACAAAGTGTTTTCCTATCAGAATTGGTTCCAAGTAGAACCCTGACCATTTAAGGAGGCCAAGAACCCTAAAACAAAGTGTTTTCCTATCAGAAATGGTTCCAAGTAGAAAACTGACCATTTAAGGAGGTCAGGAACCCTAAAACAAAGTGTTTTACATGGTTCCAAGTAGAACCCTGACCCTTTAAGGATGCCAAGAACCCTAAAACAAAGTGTTTTCCTATCAGAAATGGTTCCAAGTAGAACCCTGCCCAATTAAAGAGGTCAGGAACCCTAAAACAAAGTGTTTTAAATGTTTTCAAGTAGAACCCTGACCCGTTAAGGAGGCCAAGAACCCTAAAACAAAGTGTTTTCCTACCAGAAATAGTTCCAAGTAGAACCCTAACCATTTATGGAGGCTTAGAACCCTAAACGATTTTTCCCCAGGTGTTTTCCTATCAGTAATGGTTCCAAGTAGAATCAAAACTGAGGAGGCTCAGAACCCTGAAATGAAATATTTTCTGACCAGAAATGGTTCAGAGTAGAACTCGGACTGATTTAGGAATTTCAGAAGCCCAATACAAGCTATCTTTATTTCAGAAATGTTTCCATGTAGAACCCTAACACTTTCACCAGGTTAAGAACCTCAAAACAAAGTAGTTTCCTGTCCAAAATTTTTCCAAGAGGAACTATAACTCTTTTGGAAGGCTAAGACAACTAAGTGTTTTGGAAGTCTAAGAACCCTAAGTATTTTCCTATTAGAAATGGTTTCCAAGTAGAACCTTTAATTATCCAATGAACCATTACAGAACAACTTTTTTTTCTCTTTAATCTAAGATTGTATGTATAAATGGGACAAATGTGTGGTACCTAATTATTGGTCATTATTTATCTTTTTCAATAACTAGAACCTTGGAACTCTAGTGTTTTAATTTTTAACAGGTTCATCATATAAACAAGAGTTCTTAAGGAAGCAGAAGGGTTCTACTCGGAACTATTTCTAACAGGGAAACACTCTGTGGTACTTGGTTTACTCTTCAGGGGTTTGTTGGATAATTACGGGTCTTTCTTTTGTTGTAGTCTTTTACCAGGGCGGCTGTGTCTCAGTCGGTAGAGCGGGTTGTCCACTAATCCACTAATCGTAGGGTTGGTGGTTCGAATCCCGGCCCGGGTGATCCCATGCCGAAGTGTCCTTGGGCAAGACACTGAACCCTAAGTTGCCCCCGATGGCAAGCTAGCACCTTGCATGCAGCTCTGCTACCATTGGTGTGTGAGTGTGTCTCATTTGTAAGTCGATTTGGATAAAAGCGTCTGCTAAATGAATAAATGTAAATGTACATAGAACCTTTGGAAGAGTGGACCGCGTGTACCAAGCTCCAAGACAGTTTAGCTAAACAACTAGGTACACGCTTCCAAAAATGGGTTCTATTTGGATCCTGCTCTGATAGGAAAAAACTCTGTTTACTTCATGTCTGTTTGCTTGTGGTTGGACTTTAGATCTTTAGATGATGGACTTTCCCGTCTTAACCCTGCCTGCTGGTGCTCTGACTGCTGCTATACACTCTGACACTGCCTCTGCGAAAAGACTTTTCCGTCGAGTCCTGTCGCCTCAGGTTCCCGCATGATAAATGCACCAACATGACAGTGCTTCCTTCCATGCCTCATCTCCTCAGCCGAGGCCCGCAATACGACTCCCAGAATGCGAACACGAGCGAAGGTGCACCATTTCAATTCCATCGCTGGCCGAGAGCGCACGTCGATATTCAATCCACAACATCGGTTACAGGATGAGACAATCCCATAAAATGGAAAAATGGGCATCAGCACTCCCCCCCCCCCACCAGCTCCTGGCATGGTGATGGTGGTGCACAGCCCGCTGAGCGACGCCACCCATTATTCAACCTGAACCTCGCTCGGCAAGAGCTCAGAGAAGCGCAAAATCAATGGGATGTAATTTCTTCTGATGTTCCATGGAAAGAAAGAGAAAGCGAGGGAGGGATGTGCCACCTACACGTCCCAGGAGAATGCCCAGCCGCCAGCGTAGCGAAATCCCAGATACAGAGTTAAGCTGAAGTTTGAGTCCGAAAGTGTTTATTTAAATCTTAATAATAAAAAAAGAGGCAGGTCTGAAAGGAAAACCGTCGCTGAAGGATAATCCCGTGCATCCACATTTAAACACAAAGACAGAAGAAAGTGGCACAGAAAGTGGAAAAGTGAAAGTTCACTTGGGGGTGTGCTTGCCTCATACCTCCAGGATTGAGGGTTCAATTCCTACCATGGCCCTGTGTGTGCAGAGCGTTCATGTTCTCCTCCACATGCTTTGTGGGTTTCCCCTGGGCACTCTGGTTTCCTCCCCAGTAGACTAATTGGCATGTCTAACAAGCGTCCGTAGTGTATGAATGGGAGTATGTGCCCAGCGATGGATTTGCTGTCCACCCTGTCTTGTGCTCCATGCCCCCTGGGATAGGCTCCAGGTTCCCCGCAACCCAGAAAGGATAAGCGGTACAGAAAATGCATGGATAGATGGATGATGCACCTTAGGCAGATGCACTACAACAGCAGAAGACCACATCGGGTTCCACTCCAACCAGACTTACAAAAACGTTGTTCCAGAAAGTTGGGGCGTGGGGACAGAGTACAGGTGGAGACTAGACAATCTGTCCAGATTCCTGTTCATGACTGCAGCGTCGAACCTTCTGCTGTTGTACGCCATCCGCCTCGACGTTTGACGTGTTGTGAGATGCTTTTCTGCTCCGAAGAGTTAAATATCAAAGTGTCAGTGTCGTCAACCAGCACCGTAGCGCCCCAGAGTCATGGATAACCTCAAACAGGTGAGTGACACGCGGCAGATTTACAGCAATATGTCTTATCAGATCTGTGCACATGTACACGTTGAGTAATCCGGTCCATAAATAACTTCCCCTTTGAACCAGGCGCCTTATTGGATATGAAAGGAATTCAGACCAGTGGCACGGTGTGTATGTAAAGAACAACATAACAGGTGGCTTCCTGTTCATAGAACATCATGGAAAGCGATTCATGCTAAACATACAGAACTTTCCCATCATGACCTATATTAATAGACCGGCCGCTGTGCCGCGATCTCAAGCCAGTCTATAATTCACTCAGATCTAATCCCAGTATAATTAACGAGGGGCTACGTTCTGTAAAATGTCACATGGTACGACGGCTCCAACTAGCATCCAAATGTCAGTTAGAGCTCCATCTAGACACTACTTTGAACGGAGTCGATTAGCCAGCTGTCTTCAGGTTCCGTCCAGATGCGAATACAGCGAACACGTAGCTAAGCAACATCATTTCAAACACCTTTATTTATCATAACATAAAGAAAGCGATTCGGCTTAAACGTAGAGCGATGACTGATTTTCGCCATGCGACGCGGTTTTGTTCATTTTCAACCATAACGGTCGGTCAAACAGCATCAGAAACCACACCAGCAGGTCTGTGACCTCCGCTAAACCGCTCGACGTGACTTAGGACTGGAGTTGTTGCTAGCACTTGCACTTAGCGTAATGCGTAGCTTCTTGTTCACCAGAGGTGCTAACATTTACAGTTTAGCCTTAGCAAGATTTTGGAGCGTCAGTAGTTAAAGGCTCTGGGTTACTGATCAGAAGGTCAGGAGTTCAAGCTACCACTGATGGGCCCTTGGGCAAGGCCCTTAACCCTCAATTGCTCAATTGTATCAATGACATAAATATAAGTCGATCTGGAGAAATGCCCTAAATGTCATGTAAATGTAAATGAGATTCTGAAAACAATTCCAGATTTGCCGTTGTTAAAAGCTATTTTAATTTAGCATGGACTTTATGGAAATGAGAATAGAAAATTGGTTTCCTACGATTTTCTAGTCAGCACTGTTAAGCTACGTGTTAGGTAAATTAGCCTTGTTACTCGAGTGTAAAATGAAAGAAGCGCACTTCCTCTCTGAGCTAACTGAAGTGAACTGTATACATTTTTTTCATTTCTGCCTGAGATATTTTTGTTTGTTTATATTTTTTTAAATAAAATCTTCCACTAAATGAAATTAACAGATGATCACTGGCTTCCGAAGCATATAAATAAATCACTGAAGCTAAAGACAGCTGTCTTTTCGGCACAGATTAACACAGTGCTGTCTAAGAGATGCCGTTTATTTAAATATGAATGCCCATCGAGTCTATATTTCAAACGTTCAATAATTAAGAGTAAATGTCAGCGGTTTGTCAACGCTGCGGTTTAAATTACGCCATGACGGGGAGATCCGAGTGGCTGTTTGTTGATGTTCGTAGATTTATGATGGATCAGTTTAACACGTCTCAATAAAGAGCGTCAAGAAGGATTGTTATTATTATTCGCTTCAAACAAGAAAAGGATCCGATCTAGAATAGCCGTAGAAGAAGGTTCAATATGCTGGTAAATTATGTCAGAGCACACTGATATTCACAGATATCGTCAGTACCTGGGCGGCTGTGGCTCAGTCGGTAGAGCGGGTTGTCCACTAATCCACTAATCGTAGGGTTGGTGGTTGGAATCCCGGCCCGGGTGATCCCATGCCGAAGTGTCCTTGGGCAAGACACTGAACCCTAAGTTGCCCCCGATGGCAAGCTAGCACCTTGCATGGCAGCTCTGCTACCATTGGTGTGTGAGTGTGTCGCTTTGTATAAAAGCGTCTGCTAAATGAATAAATATATATTATATATATACACCTCAACACGGATTTGATGTTAATGCTTATTCACTAAAATATTGCTGAGACCACATCAGGTGCCAATACTTTTTCGCGAACACAAATATTGCGCCATATTGTGTTTTGTGAAAATCTACAGTCGTACAGGTCATTTTGCAGGTGTATCGCTACTCACTGTACCCGATTCTGTTGCTTTGCACAATGTATTGGCACCCCTGTTATATTAGTTTTATCATGGGGGTAGAAAAAAAAAAAAACCCAGGGTTTTATGACAAAAAACGATTCCTGGACTCGCTGAAAAGATCCGGGATGCCCTTTACTGTTTGGAACGCCAGTTGTGTTTCTATACTGCCACCTGCTGGACAACTCTGACCATCGTCCACAATCACACTGTTACTGTTCGAAGCAACCAAGTACATGCAGGGCTTTATTTAAAAAGAAAAAAAGAGAAGAAAAGTAAGACAACAAGAAAGACCAGTGTTCACGTTATGTATTTGTACATCGGCAAACAGCATCGTCACAGAAAGATGAAAGGAAAACTCTAATTCAAATGAAATTCTGCTCCTAACGTTTGGAGTGATAAGCTAAGAACTAAAAGAATATGTGGAAGCGGTTGCGTACCAGGTGATAAAATAAGGAACTGCTCACTCACTAACCTGCTCTCACACACACGCACACACACACACACACACACACACACACACACTAGGCTGCGTGTTTGCTCTCTCCGTTTTCAACAATCTTCCTCTTCTTCTCTTCTCCTTCGGTTTTGAAGATGTTCGCTCTGTAAAACTTGAGCTCTTTGATGCTCTCTTGAATGTCACCCAGCGCTCTGCAAAGAACGAAAGAGCAGCAGTTACGAAACACACAAAAATAATAACCGACACAAGCGGAAAAGTTGAAAGCAGCAATTTTAGGTTGTAAAACGGGCGTGGCGTTTGTGTCTCAGTCCTAGTAAAGGGCATGTGATGTTTGTGTCTCAGTCACTATGAAGGAGGCGTGGCCTTTGTGTCAGTTGCTAAGAAGGCATGGGTTTTGTGTCTCAGTCACTATGAAGGAGGCGTGGCCTTTGTGCCTCAGTCACTATGAAAGAGGCGTGGCCTTTGTGTCTGTCAATAAGAAGGAGGCGTGGCCTTTGTGCCTCAGTCACTATGAAAGAGGCGTGGCCTTTGTGTCTGTCAATAAGAAGGAGGCGTGGCCTTTGCGTCTCAGTCACTATGAAAGAGGCGTGGCCTTTGTGCCCCAGTCACTATGAAAGAGGCGTGGCCTTTGTGTCTGTCAATAAGAAGGAGGCAAGGCCTTTGTGCCTCAGTCACTATGAAAGAGGCGTGGCCTTTGTGTCTGTCAATAAGAAGGAGGCGTGGCCTTTGTGTCTCAGTCACTATGAAGGAGGCGTGGCCTTTGTGCCTCAGTCACTATGAAGGAGGCGTGGCCTTTGTGCCTCAGTGTCTATGAAGGAGGCGTGGCCTTTGTGCCTCAGTGTCTATGAAGGAGGCGTGGCCTTTGTGTCTCAGTCACTATGAAGGAGGCGTGGCCTTTGTGCCTCAGCCACCATGAAGGAGGCGTGGCCTTTGTGCGTCAGTCGCCATGAAGGAGGCGTGGCCTTTGTGCCTCAGTCGCCATGAAGGTGGCGTGGCCTTTGTGCCTCAGTCGCTATGAAGGAGGCGTGGCCTTTGTGCCTCAGTCGCTATGAAGGAGGCGTGGCCTTTGTGCCTCAGTCGCTATGAAGGAGGCGTGGCCTTTGTGCCTCAGTCGCTATGAAGGAGGCATGGCTTTTGTGCCTCAGTCGCTATGAAGGTGGCGTGGCCTTTATGCCTCAGTCACTATGAAGGAGGCGTGGCCTTTGTGCCTCAGTCACTATGAAGGCAGCATGGCCTTTGTGTCTCAGTCAACAAGGAGGCGTGGCCTTTGTGTCTCAGTCACTATGAAGGAGGCGTGGCCTTTGTGTCTCAGTCAACAAAA
>JAFFST010014342.1:15946-36434 GCA_022414735.1 Noturus placidus | reverse complement strand
GGTACACCCTGGACAGAGTGCCAGTCCATCACAGGGCACAATCACATACACACTCACACACTACGGACACTTTAGACACGCCAATCAGCCTAACATGCATGTCTTTGGACTGGGGGAGGAAACCGGAGTACCCGGAGGAAACCCCCGACACACGGGGAGAACATGCAAACTCCACACACACACGGCCCTGGCAGGACTCAAACCCCGGACCCTGGAGATGTGAGGCGGACGTGCTAACCACTAAGCCAGCCAATGACATCACTCAGTTGTGAGACCAATATAAAAGAAGCACAAGAGCATGGAACAGAGAGCGAACAGCAAGAGATTGAACATCTTACAACTCGAACAAAATCCAACCGCACTGTCCTTGTACAATCAGACTGACTTACTGGATTACTGTCTGTATGGCGTTTCTCCACATATCTCGTCGGGTTCCTCTGGGTTCTCCGGATTCCTCCCACCTCATAAAAACCTGCTGGCTAATCAAAATTTCCCCTAAGGGTTTTATTTTTTTTTTGCGCCCATGATATTTTCGTGATGTCACACTCCACAGTAGTGGTTAATGCCTTGTATGAATGTAGGGCTTTTGCAATTTATATTTATTAGTATTTATTTATTGTTTTACCTAGCCTACTAGGTTTAAATGTTATTATTTGATTGTAGCAGTTGTACATGGGGTTTAAAAGTCAAAAAAAGCTTTAGTTCTGCAGTCTGTTTGATCTACCAATGTACCAATGTTATTGTAGACAAGTGTGAATTGTTTGGCCAGCAGGGGGCGCACACAACTCTGTTTTCCCATCGCTCTGCTCACCATCAGCTAAATAGAGTCCCGATACACGTTCGCCTCACACCTCCAGGGTCCGGGGTTCGAGCCCCGCCGGGGCGATGTGTGTGCGGAGTTTGCATGTTCTCCCCGTGTGTCGGGGGTTTCCTCCGGGTACTCCGGTTTCCTCCCCCAGTCCAAAGACATGCATGGTAGGCTGATTGGCGTGTCTAAAGTGTCCGTAGTGTATGAATGTGAGTGTGTATGTGATTGTGCCCTGGGATGGACTGGCACCCTGTCCAGGGTGTACCCCGACTTGTGCCCGATGCTCCCTGGGATAGGCTCCCGGTTCCCCCGTGACCCTGAAAAGGAGTAAGCATTTGAAGATGGATGGATGGATGGATGGATGGATGGATGGATACTCTACGCACAGAAACCTAACAGCGTCCTGATTAATCTTATAACAGGCTTGAAAATGTCCGAAAAAGTCGATTTGACGGAACGGATGGAACGCCAGTGTACTGCGAGATATGTATAAAAAACAGCAATGATGGAATTCAAGTCTAGCTTGCCATCGATGTCGGTTCTGGACTGCTGATGTTAAAAGTGAAGTCGGAAGAGGAAATCGATAAAGAAGCGATAAAGCCAGTATGAAAATGCAGGGATTATTCTCGTCTCGATGGACCTTTGGGTGTCCTGAGCAAGCAAGCAAGCAAGTGTCTGACAATCCGGTGAAATATTGAGGATTACAGAGCTAAAGATCCGGAAAAAAAAAAAAAAAAAGAAAAAGAAAACAGCTTGGATTTAAGGTCTTAAAGGCTATTAGGGCATCAATCCTACACTTGGATAAAATGGATGAAACAAAAGAGACAGGGTGATATAGGGATTCTCCCTGATCAGATCAGACTTGGTGTAGCACTCCAAGAGGATGATCCTGAATAACTCCGACGCAGGAACCACAAATCTGTTACCCAGCTGTTTTTATGTGATAACTGGAAGCTATTTATGGTACGACGCAATTACAGGCATGTCCAAGCTGATAAGTGGATGTGATTACAAACCCAGGGAAGGGAAGGGAACTGGGAAAGGCAGCTTAGGAGTGCAAGTTGCAATAATAACTAACGACTCAATCAATACCTACGTGTCAATTATTCGACAGATCCATCAAACGAGACGGTGGTCGTTTCATTTTAAGCCAAGTTGCCTTCGTAAATTTAGCCCAAAAAAATTGCCTTCCACCTCGAAACAACACAAGATGGAAGGTCGGCGGGAGCACACAAGCCGCTGTGGAGCGCAATAAAAAAGCAATTATTTTCAAACATTCTGCACACGGTCATTATCCCAACACCCACACGTCCGGCTCTAATTGCACCGCATGTGTGTGTGTGTGTGTGTGTGTGTGTGGTCAATCGCTCGTCCAGGGAGACTAAGAGCTTTTTGCTGTAGACCAGAAGATGGAGTCATGCAGTGGGCGTTGTGGGTCCACTATAATTTTTTTAGCGCTAGGTTCGGTCTTACGGCTCTAATAGCGCCGAACATAATTGCAGGCCTCATTAAAGGTCTTTAAAAGCCGTCTGATTCGTCCCCGCTTGTAATGTTTACGCACTTAGTGAATAAAATACGCCTGGATGTTAATCTTCATCACCGATGTGTGCTGAGGCATTAGCATGACGGTGTTTTGGCAGGTTAGTCACATCCTCTACAATTGAAAATGTTTTATTTGTTTGTGTTTTGAGGTTTCTACTCTGTCATTTATTTATAAGTTCTGGACTATCTGTTTAAGGGCCTTGCTCAAGGGCCCAACAGGCATCGCTGGGGCTTTGAACCCCCGACCTTCCGATCGGTAACCCAGAGCCTTAACGGCGAAGCCACCACTTTCCCACCATGTTGTTGCTAAACGAGATCTTTTAGCTGTACACGTGAATCAAAGATCTTCGGTAATTCTGAAACGAAAATCTCATGGGAACTTTCGTGAGTTAATCTCGGCGCTCGCGAAATCCTGGAAGGACTGAATGACAAACCAACAGCTACCTCAAAGTCTTTACAATGCTCAGCCACTGATTTTTACGCCGACACCGAAAAACACATCCGGTGACTCCATCTACGGTGAAAGCAGAAAGAAGAAACGATCGTTTCTACCCCGAGCCGTACCGCTGAAAGGAAGTAAAGTTTTTAGGATTCGAGACTCATAAATAGCAGCTTGGCGACTGCTTTCTTATTCAGTGCGAGGGGAATTCTCTTGAGTGTACCACGAGCGAGTGTTTTAAAGACAGATGCATTATTTTGCTTGGTGGAGGATGCGACTGTGACATCAAACACCTCGCTGGCTTTCTGATAGCGCCAAGACAAGGCATGAAGGTTAAATCAAGCCGAACGGCCAATCACTCGTCAGCCTACAGTGTGAGGGAGTGAGAGTGTGTGTGTGTGTGTGTGTGTTGGATGTGAAATGAGCGCTGGGCATTGGTGTGGGAATTTGCACATTACAAAAACACAAGAGTAGAATTATTCATTTTGTTTTGTGCTACAACGTGGATGGAAATGAGTGCTAACACACACACACACACACACACGCACACGCACACACACACACACACACACACACACACACACACAGTACCAAATAAACTAGTAGTTAAATTGTCTACTCTAAGGAACGCTTTCAGACGTATTATTCCGTTTGCGGAGTCTGAATCAGAGCAAAATTGATTCGTTTGATTCTTTTGTTCTTTGACTCGGTTTGAAACTCAAGGATTCAAGGATCTTTATTGTCATTCCAAAACATAGGCGACATGAAAGGAAACTACTGTTAAGTACTGAGGTCCCGGCAAGGGCGTAACCATGTTATGGACATTGGGGGGGTCCAAGCGCTTGGATATTGGGGGGGTGAAGATGAAGAAAAGACAGATCTGTTGGCAGGGAAATTAATGCGGAACATATAGAGAATATTTTCTCCAGTATATTGGGGTATATTTATACAGTATATTGGGGGGACAGATTGGTATTTCCTCAACATTGGTGGGGTCACAACCCCTCCAAAGAGTGCGTGGTTACGCCCATGGGTCCCGGTAACAACAGCAAAGAAGTAAAAACACTAAATATAAACAAAATGGTCAATTCGATTAGCGGAGCAAGAAATAGCTACTATAAATACACAATCAAACAATATAACGTACACTACAGCAATATAACCTTTCTGAGGAGTGTTATTGCACATGAGAGCGTCTCTGGTGTAGAGGGTTATTGCACATCAGCTGTTTCTGAGCCTGGTAGTTCTGGCCTTAATGCTGCGCAGGCTTCTGACTGAGGGAAGAGGGATAAACAGTCCATGAGTAGGGTAGAAAGAGTCTTTCATGAGCCCTGTTCCTGCATCTGCTGGAGTAAATGTTCTCGATTGTTGGCAGCTAGTGATCCTCTGTGCAGACTTAACTACACGGAGAAGATTCCGTACCACACAGTGACACATGATGCAAGGATGCTCTCCATTATCTGTAGAAGGATGTGAGGACTGTGGTACCTAGGCCAGCCCGCTTGAGCCTCCTCAGGAAGTACAGTCGTTGATGGGCCGCCTTTGTTAAGCTGACGGAGTTGGTGTGCTAGGTGAGGTCGTTATCGACATGTATCCCCAGGTATTTGAAGCTCTTGATGACCTCGACGGCTGTTCCTCCGATGTACTGTAAAAGAGGGGCAGGAAGGCTCCTGGTGACTTTCCTGAAACCCACAATCATTTTCTTGCAGAGGTTGTTGGCTCTGCGCCAAGCGTATAAATTGTTCCACCTCTAACCTGTACGCTGTCTCATCGTTGCTGGAAACTCGTCCTATCACTGTCCTATCCTGTCATCCTCAAATGTGAAAATGCAGATGCTCGGGAATGTTGCTGAGCAGGTCAGCAGAGAATACAACAGGGGGCTCAGGACACATCCCTGAGGAGATTGAGTCACTTAACTAAAGTGACTCAAATGACAGTGAAATGACTCGACGGTTTGACCGCTGATCTGTCGTGATGCATACTCGGAGCAGCTGTCTAGATCTAACCAAAAATCAATTGTTTTTCAAACCCTTTGAAGGTTTTTGTTCATCTGTATATTTTAAAGAGTACCGTATTTTCCGCACTATAAGGCGCACCTAAGAGCCTTAAATTTTCTTAAAAATCGGCCGTGCGCCTAATAATCCTGTGCGCCTTATGTGTGGACTGAGTTCCAAAATCTGTTGTTGTGCGACTTTAGTAAACGCTCTGCTTGATTGACTGTCGGACCTTTTCCCGCTGACACAGGGAGGTAATACGTACACTACGTACACTGGCAGCGATAAACCAATCAGAGGACATTATGTAATACATACAGTAATACGTACGTATACTACGTACGCTTACCTCCGCCACGCCTCCGGTAGGTATACTACCGGTATGCTGCAAAACAACATTTGTTTGTCCAAGGACCCCCGAAAATGGCACCAGTGAAGAGACATGCTTACAAGGCACAATTCAAACTACAGGCTATCAGTTATGCGGTTGTAAATGGGAATAGAAGAGCTGCGAAAGAATTGAACATCAATGAATCTATAGTTCGGAAGTGGAGGAAGCAAGAAAATGAACTGCGCCAAGTTAAGAAGACGAAACAGAGTTTCCGCGGGAACAACCGCGAGTTCCGCCACCATATGTGAATGGATTGTGGATGCCTGGGCTAAGGTATCTGCTTTAACTGTTGTCCGAGCTTTCGTGACCTTATAATATGGTAGATTCTTCTCCTGAAGTCTACTGCGAAGCTGAGACGATTTATCGAGTCATCTAACGAACGAGTTCACTCGTGCTAATAAAGCACTGGGAAAAGTCCTTAAAATGCCAACGTGGATTCCCTTGAAGAGCAATGCCGAGGCCATACAGGGCGGCTGTAGCTCAGGTGGTAGAGCGGGTTGTCTACCAATTGTAGGGTTGGCGGTTCAATTCCCGGCTCGAATGACTCCACATGCCGAAGTGTGCTTGGGCAAGACACTGAACCCCAAGTTGCTCCCGATGGCAAGCTAGCACCTTGCATGGCAGCTCTGCTACAACTGGTGTGCGAGTGTGTGTGAATGGGTGAATGAGACACAGTGTAAAGCGCTTTGGATAAAAGCACTATATAAGTGCCCCATTTACCATGAGTGCACGCCGAGACAAATCTCGAAACACACTGTCTCTCTCCTCTCAGTTTTGTTTTGGAACAGTTCACTCAGATTACTGACTTTGAAAGCAGAATGCACCGTTTATTCCTTTTATATTGCACGCTGCTGGTTTCAGATGTGTCCGAATCCAAGATTTGTGCGAGTGGAATTCCTTTAAAAGCTATGCAGGGCCAACCTTTGACAAGATGACGGCGCGATTCGAATGAATCTGCTGAGGTATATGATGACACCGTCATGACGGTTTTGAGTTATTGATATACGTGATGCCCGTGCAGCTCGTTGTAATGCATTAAAATAGCACGGAGAATGCAGGCCATCCAGAGCGGGCTGTTTATAATAGCTGCAATTATTTTGGTGCTGTAATTATGAATTTATGCACATACAAATCTCTGCGACTTAATTAAAGGATCAATGGAGCATCGTAATTAATTATGTTTAGACTCCATGGTTAACTGTTTGGAGAGTTGGAAAAGGGCAATGGGATGAAATATCATAGCAGCTGTAGAATTACCGGAGAGCCACGGTTGGGCTATTGAGCCAGAACCGTAGAAGTATCTACTGTACAATTACATGTAGTCTATATCGAGCCTGATTCACAGTCCTTGAATTAGTGATTCACTCCTCTCTCATTCAGCAGGTCAGTGTTTGAATCAGTGAGTCATTTCAGTACTTATATTCGCTCCACTTTCATTCAACAGATCGGTTGTTCTGATCAATGAATCATTTCGGCCATGACTGAGATTCCTTCCTCTCTCATTCTACAGATCAGTGTTTGAATCAGTGAATCATTTTGATCATGGCAGAGATTTGTTCTGCTCTCATTCAGTAGGTCACTGTTTGAATCAGTGAATCACTTCAGTCATGACTATAAGTCACGCCACTCTCATGCAGCAGATCATTGATTGAATCAGTGAATCAGTTCAGTCATGACTGAGATTTTCTCCGCTCTCATTTAGCTGGTCAGTGTTTGAATCAGTGAGTCATTTTGGCCATGACTACGATTCACTCCTCTGTCATTCAACAGGTCAGTGTTTGATTTACTGAATCAGTTCAGTCATGACTGAGACTCACTCTTCTCTCATACAGCAGATCATTGATTGAATCAGTGAATCATTTCAGTCATGACTATAAGTCACTCCTCTCTCATGGAGCAGATCAGTGATTGAATCAGTGAATCATTTCAGTCACCACTTATATTTGCTCCACTTTCATTCAACAGATCGGTTGTTCCGAACAATGAATCATTTCGGCCATGACTGAGATTCCTTCCTCTCATTCAACAGGTCAGTGTTTGAATCAGTGAATCATTTTGATCATGGCTGAGATTCGTTCTGCTCTCATTCAGTAGGTCACTGTTTGAATCAGTGAATCATTTCAGTCATGACTATAAGTCACTCCTCTCTCATGCAGCAGATCATTGATTGAATCAGTGAATCAGTTCAGTCATGACTGAGAGTTCCTCCTCTCTCATTTAGCTGGTCAGTGTTTGAATCAGTGAATCATTTTGGTCATGACTGAGATTTGTTCTGCTCTCATTCAGTGGCTCATTGTTTGAATTAGTGAATTATTTCATCCACGACGGAGATTCACAACTCTCTCATGTAGAAGATCATTGATTGAATCAGTGAATCAGTTCAGTCATGACTGAGATTTCCTCCTCTCTCATTCAGCAGGTCAGTGTTTGAATCAGTGAATCATTTCAGTCACCACTTATATTCGCTCCACTTTCATTCAACAGATCGGTTGTTTCGATCAATGAATCATTTCGGCCATGATTGATATTCCTTCCTCTCATTCAACAGGTCAGTGTTTGAATCAGTGAATCATTTTGATCAAGGCAGAGATTTGTTCTGCTCTCATTCCGTAGGTCACTGTTTGAATCAGTGAATCACTTCAGCCATGACTATAAGTCACGCCACTCTCATGCAGCAGAACACTGACTTAGATTTCCTCCTCTCTCATTTAGCTGGTCAGTGTTTGAATCAGTGAGTCATTTTGGCCATGACTAAGATTCATTCCTCTGTCATTCAACAGGTCAGTGTTTGATCTACTGAATCATTCAGTCATGTCATGAGTGAGATTTGCTCTGCTTGCATTCCGCAGGTCAGTGTTTGAATCAGTGAAACATCCTGCCATCTTCTTCCTGTAATCATAGAATTTTGCATCACCATAATGGCGCCCCCTGCAGTACTGGAGTACAGAGAATACAACCCTTGTAGATATTGTCTCTGCATTAATTATCCTGAGGCTTTTGCGAACAAGCGTGAAGCTAACGGTGATAATAACACCGTTTGTGCTTGGATTGCACTCTGCGTGACTTGTAAATCCATCTGAATCCGAGAGAATCTGCCTGATGAATTCAAAAGAGGCTTGAGGGACATGTAAATGGAACAGTGATTATGGATCTGTGAAAGCTCAAAGGTGTTTCAGTAAAATACGGGCCTCCACAGATATAAACTGCACAATATTTGTGATAATCATGTACACAATATACGATAATGAAATGTATTGCTTCTGAGAGCAGGTTCCTTGAGTAGGCAGCATTTAATTTAAATAGTAAATAAATAAATAAAAGTGTAAAGCTTTTTTTTAAAAATTTTTTATCAGTAATGTTTTCAGGATCGTTGGTGCATAAAAAATAAAGGTCTTCTCTAATTTTCTTTATAAGATGATATCTAAAAAGAAAAATAAATAAACCTTATTAAAGCTAAAGAGCAAAGGTTTGCTAATATAGTCATGTAAAAAGAAAAAAAAAAACCTAAACATGATAAAAGGTTATGCAATTATGATGATATGTAAATTTTTTATAACAACATGACTAGCACGAACGTGTCATCTGGCTCGCTGCATGTAGGCCGTTTTCCAAATGCCAATAAGCATACAGTAAATTATCTTTGGCTCCTGTTGCGAGGTCTGTGTCGATACTAGCCACTGATTAATTATGTGGTTTGGCGCTCACTCCATCGCCTATAATTTATAAGGAATGCAGCCATGACCTCAAAGGTATTCCGAGTGCAAGCTGCAAATATAATTAAGGAGAAGAAAAAATAAAAAAATTAAAAAAAAACTCCACTGGATCTTGTTTATAGATTTGTTTCCCCTCTCTCTCTCATATCGAGCGCCTAATTTATATCGAGACTATCACAGAGCAGGTGCATTTATACGGAGACTTGATTACACACAGGTGGATTCTATGTATCTACATTAGACATTTAGGTCAACATTGGATCATTCAGAGATCCTCACTGAACTTCCGGAGAGAGTTTGCTGCACTGAAAGTAAAGGGGCTGAATAATTTTGCACGCCCAATTTTTCAGTTTTTTATTTGTTGAAAAAGTTTGAAATATCCAATAAATTTGGTTCCACTTCATGATTGTGTCCCACCTGTTGTTGATTCTTCACAAAAAATTACAGTTTTATATCTGTTTGAGGCCTGAAATGTGGCAAAAGGTCGAACAGTTCAAGGGGGCCGAATACTTTCGCAAGGCACTGTATGTATGATTTCTAGTAAAGAATGAATGAGCGGTGGTATTGATGCAAGCTCCTTAATCATGTAAAATTAGATATTTAAATAAATGCAATCATAAATGCAGTAATGGTCACTATATTTACACCCAGAATACATATACAACTACATGTGTGACCATGTGTGATGCGAACATCCAGGTATAAAGGGTTAGAGTTAACCCTAACCCCTAATCCTAACCTTAACCCTATACTCTAACCCTAAACCCTAACGTCTAATGCTTAACCCCTTAATGCTAACCCTAACCCATAATCCTAACCCCTAATCCTAACTCTTAACCATAACACTTTACCCTTGCCCCAACCCTAATCGTAATCCTTAATCCTAACTCCTACTCTTAACCATATCTCCATCCATCCATCCATCTTCAACCGCTTACTCCTTTTCAGGGTCACGGGGGAACCTGGAGTCTATCCCAGGGATCATCGGGCACAAGGCGGGGTACACCCTGGACACGGTGCCAGTCCATCGCAGGGCACAATCACATACACACTCACACACATGAGACACGCCAATCAGCCTAACATGCATGTCTTTGGACTGGGGGAGGAAACCGGAGTACCCGGAGGAAACCCCCGAATCACGGGGAGAACATGCAAACTCCGCACACACATGGCCCTTGCGGGACTCAAACCCCGGACCCTGGAGGTGTGAGGCGGACGTGCTAACCACTAAGCCACCGTGCGCCCCATATCCCTAACCCCTAATCCTAAACCATAACCACTAACCCTTACCCCAACCCTAATCCTAACACTTAACCCTAACTCCTAATCTTAACCCTATCCTTAACCCCTAATCCTAAACCATAACCACTAACCCTGACCTTTAACCATATCCACTAAACCTTACCACAACCCATAACCCTAATCCTAACCCCTAACCCTTACCCCAACTCTAATCTTAACCGTTACCCCTAACCCCTAATCCTAACACGTGGAAACTTGCTTGCCGTACATTAATTGCTGTACATGTATTAATTATTACTGAAATCAAATTCCCTTTGCTGCTCATGTGACTCAGCATTCAAGTCCTCCAAGCATGACTTCAGAGCTGTTCTTTTTTTTATTAGAAATCTGAAAAACGCAGAACTAACCTCTGCATATGTTTACGCAGCTTTGCAGGACGAGTCATAAATTCCGTGCTTTTCTTCTCGAACCCTGATTCATTGCAGGGTCATGACCATGGGAGATGGATTGCGTTCCTACATTTCTCATTATTACTGTTATATATTATTCGCCCAGGACATGAGAACAAGCTGGTTGTTGTGAGGAGAGCAATGATAAACTCACCTATAATCTAGACCTATATCATACCAATGCTGTTAATCACAAATCACATTCATCACATTGGAAGTTTTAGAGAGAACAGACATTCTCTGGATCTGATTCAGACTCCAGACAATCCAAAACAATTGCTGTACATGCTCTAAATCGAGACAGACAAAACAACACCTATAACTATAGATCCTGGCATACATACATAATATACAGGTTGCTAATTTTTAAGCAGGCATTAAAAACAAACTAGATGGATATAAAAAGTAGCCAATTTACTTAGGTCATGTTTATGATCGTTTTTTTTTTCTTTTTCTTTTTCTTTACATGGCTGCCATATTGGAATGGCAGCCATTTTGAATTTTACTGAGGAATGCAGTTACTTATTTGAAACAATCCTGAAGCTAATCCTAAATTCATTTATTCACAATAGCAAACGACAAAATGACAAGCAAGCCTTCGTTTTCTATATATACAGTATGTGGCTCGAATGACCAATCCTTGGACCAATCCTATGCCGCGTTTCTTCAGTTCCCGACCTCACTTGCAATGATCTCCCTACTCTACGTGACAGAAAACCTTACATAACTATGGATTCATCTTCTCGTCATTAAACGTGTATAGAAACATCAGATATTTACAACTTAAAGCTCGGAAGGAAGTAGCCGAGATCGTTCGTGTCTCTGCTGAGTTTAATTTAGCTTGCTTTGCGCGTTTGTTAGCGACGCTAGCAAGAAGCTGATCAGAAGCGTGGTGCAAATCAAAGAACCGATTTCACGCACATATTTAATTTGTGCTGATCTAATTAGCTTTTGATGCTATCTAGAGCTACTACGGTTTCTTATCCGAGCTAAAAACCTATCCAGTGATTACGTCCAAACAGGAAATGAGCCGGTATCTTAGCAATGCTTTGTTATATTGACACCTATATTGGTCGATGGATTTAAAAACACCTAAAATACTAAAAAGCAAAACATCTAACAAAATGAAAATGTTTTAGCACGGAACGTTTTATCTAATCCATGATGTAGTGCTTGGACCCCTTCATCGCTGCATGCGTACTATGTTCTAGTTTATTGCAGGAAAATAAAGCTGTCGTAGACGTGACGCGCATACTCTGTCTGAAACCAAAGTTCAGACATCGGACAAGTCGTCGACTTCACCGTAGCCGTCCGAACATATCCAGATATCTCTTGATTGAGCAGTTTTTCCACCTTAAAAAAATTATTAGGATTGACTTCGGTCCAAAATATGAAAGCCTTGCCTCGAAACAAAGAACGCTGATGAAAATTCTCGTCCGAGTGTACTGTAGACAAGATGAGCTTTCCGACAGCGTGTTTCTTTCCCACCGTAGGAAACGCAACGTACAGTACTACACCTTCCCTAACATTAAATAAATGATTACAGGGCAGCAGGATGCTTTGATGCATCGCCGATGAAGAAGCTTCATGAAGGAAGGCCTCCTGGCTTGACAGATCTCGGCGTTTGTTATCGACAGGCATGGTCGATACTCGTTAGCCACAGCTTGTCGAGTGAACAAATTAAATAATAATTGTTCAAAAGTAAGTAAGTAAGTAAATAAATAAATAAATAAATAAATAAACTGTGCGTACGTCATTATATTTCCACGAGGACAATGTGCTTAACGATTCCTTATTGGAACACTGATAATGTGAAGTGACAGCGTTGATGGGAGATACTGTAACGTCTTAGACAACCGTGATTAGTCGTTACGAGTGCACTCTTCACATCCTTTTTTTTAACGTCAATCATTTTAAACGTCTTTTATTTATTTCCATCTCACGTTTGCGTCGCACCCGAGTCATTAATATTGCATTTTGTGTCATTACTCTCTTCCGCCGAGGTTTCAGATTTTAGTCCAGATAACGATCATCAGATACATTAATCCGGCTCGGCTATCGCATAGCGTAGTAGAACGGATCGACATCCGTGGCGCGCTATGCTTTTAAAGTTTGGTATGTTCTGTTTAGCAGCTAGACTTCAAACTCCAGTGTCATTTCATACTGCGCTATTAAATCTACAAGAAAAGACGCCGACCGCGCTTTGCACCCATTATAATATACACGGCTGAATCCAAGTCAGCCAGCTGTGAAACAAAGTTCATTTTCTCTCCTTCTTTCTCTCTGTCTCTCTCTTTTTTTTACTTTCTTTTTCTCATTAGCTCTTTAAAAGGAATTTTTTTTAAGGTGCACAGCAGGACCTGTGAAAACAAGGAAGAGAAGAGGTTTGTAATTGAGCGACGGTGTATCGTTCGAGCAGAACCGTTCGTAAATAGCACATTTACGTTCGTATGGTAATAAGTTCATTATACTGTACATGATAGGGAAAAACAAAAGCGGAGGCAGAGATAATAAGGACGCTAAATATATTTGTTGGGTACTTCATTTCGATGTGAATTTGGAACTGGAAAAAACACTTTTCTTTTCTTTTTTTCTTTATATAAAGATTAGAGCGCACAGTGGCTTAGTGGTTAGCATGTTCGCATCACAGCTCTAGGGCCGGAGGTTCAATTCCCAACGTGGCCCTGTGTGTGGAGTTTGCATGTTCTCCCCATGTGTTGGGGGTTTCCTCTGGGTACTCTGGTTTCCTTCCCCAGTCCAAATACATGCATGTTAGGCTGATTGGCGTGTCTAAAGTGTCCGTAGTGTATGAATGGGTGTGTGAGTGTGTATGTGATTGGCAACCTGTCGAGGGTGTACCCCGCCTTGTGCCCGATGCTCCTTGCGATAGGCTCTAGATCCCCCGTGACCCTGATAAAGGAGTAAGCGGTAGAGGATGGATTATTATTATTATTATTATTATTATTATTATTATTTTAAATATCTGTGTATCAGAAGTTGCTTGGCTCGGAGTTGTTTCGATGTTATTCAGCATGTTCCTGTGTTTTACGGTGTGCTTTGGATCTCGATCGTGCTCACAAACCAAACAGCCGCCGACCGAAAAGCTTCCTCCAGCTTCTAGAGTCTCGTGAGTTTCGTGACCTTCAACTTAGAGTTTCACCCCAACGCTCTACATCATTAATATAGACAGATGACCGTGCAGTACGGGGATCAACATCAATAACGATTGGTCAGGAGGTTAAAAAACTAAAAAGGGTCAAATATTCATTACCTAGAAAGAACCGGTGTAGAAATCCACAGAAAAATGTTTCTCTATCAGAAAGATAGCTGGCGGCTGTGTCTCAGTCGGTAGAGCGAGTTGTCCACTAATCCACTAATCGTAGGGTTGGTGGTTTGAATCCCGGCCCGGGTGATCCCATGCCGAAGTGTCCTTGGGCAAGACACTGAACCCTAAGTTGCCCCCGATGGCAAGCTAGCACCTTGCATGCAGCTCTGCTCCCATTGGTGTGTGAGTGTGTCTCATTAGTAAGTCGCTTTGGATAAAAGCGTCTGCTAAATGAATAAATGTAAATGTAAAGACATGGGTTGATCATCTAACCCATGAAGGACCTTCTAACGATGATTTCGCACCTTAGTCTATTTGGTATCTGGTTTGGTTTAGCATCAGAGTGTGTATAATTGCACATTTGAAAAAGAAAACCAACCGGCAACAAGGTTATTTTTTGATAACGCATGAGATTATCCCATTCACACATATCTAACTGTTTCCAACAATAGCCTAGAACAACTTTAAATTTTAAGTGCTATTATTATTATTATTATTATTATTATTATTATTATTATTATGGGTGTGCACGGTGGCTTAGTGGTTAGCACGTCCGCCTCACACCTCCGGGGTTCGAGTCCCGCCAGGGCCATGTGTGGGCGGAGCTTTAATGTTCTCCCCGTGTGTTGGGGGTTTCCTCCGGGTACTCCGGTTTCCTCCCCCAGTCCAAAGACATGCATGTTAGGCTGATTGACGTGTCTAAAGTGTCCGTAGTGTATCAATGTGAGTGTGAGTGTTTATGTGATTGTGCCCTGCGATGGACTGGCACTCTGTCCAAGGTGTACCCCGCCTTGTGCCCGATGCGTCCTGGGATAGACTCCAGGTTCCCCCGCGACCCTGATAAAGGAGTAAGCGGTAGAGGATGGATTATTATTATTATTATAATTATTATTATTTTAAATATCTGTGCGTTTCATCAAAATGATATATTTATATATTTAGCAGACGTTTTCATCCAAAGCGACTTACAAATGAGACACACTCACACACCAATGGGAGCAGAGCTGCATGCAAGGTGCTAGCTTGCCATCGGGGGCAACTTAGGGTTCAGTGTCTTGCCCAAGGACACTTCGGCATGGGATCACCCGGGCTGGGATTCGAACCGCCAACCCTATGATTAGTGGACAACCCGCTCTACCGACTGAGCCACAGCCGCCCACCTGATAACCTTCATTATTCTGAAGCTTGTGGCCAGAAAAGTGTAGAAAAGATATCAGAGTCTCCTTTTTGCAGGGCGGAGCATCTGAAACGCAGATGAGATATCGGTATTGTATTGAAAATAGAATGCATAAATAAATAAATAAACAAACAAATAAATAAATAAATCAGGGACGGATAGCTTCTATATCATAAGCGATAACAGGAACTTGTTTTGTGAACGTTACACTGGGCGGCTGTGGGTCAGGTGGTACGGTGGGTTGTGCACTAATCATAGGGTTGGAGGTTTGATTCCAGGCCCGAGGTGCTCCTGCAGGCAAGGTGCTCCTAGCGCCTCTGTGTGTGTGTGTGTGTGTGTGTGTGTGTGTGTGTGTGTGTGTGTGTGTGTGTGAAGGGGTGAATGAGAACCAGTGTAAAATGCTTTGTAGAACCGCTAAGGTTTAAAAAAGACAAATAACTGCGCTATATAAGTGCAGACCATTTACCATGTAATTAATGTATATAAACAGATTAAAAAGTATGAGATGTCATTCTTTAAAAAAATATATAAATATATATATATATATATATATATATATATAAATAAATATTGATCATCGTTGATGAACTGCTGTGTTACATGAGGAAGAAAACACTTTGTTTATTATAACAGCATGACCGTGTTTTGCGTTTTATTCCTTCCTCGCCGAGGCTTGGTAGGTTCTGACGTTTGGAATTTGTTACTGGACTCACGTACTGCGTATTGGTCCAGGATAATGAAATTGAAGTTGAACCGACGAAACCGAATTTGATCTTGAGAAAGGATTGCGACTTTTGGTCGGAAATATTAGCACGACGTGGTCCAGTCTAAGGGGCCGGAATAGTTGAATCTCAAGCATCAGGGTTAAATGGTCTCGGAAATCCTGAGGACTGGAGCGAATGAAATCGTTTACTTTGCAGCGCTAGTGCTCTTTTGCGAAATCAATGGAAAGCCAGGTTTGGCGAGTGGCTGCAGTCGTCGTTTGCTGCTCACGACACAGTCCACAGCACATCCTTAGAAGCTTCCCGAGAGCGGAGGCGAAAGCAAAGAATGTGCTGATTAAGAGTTTCCCCCAACAGCGGCGTGCGTGACCCGACTTTCAATTAAGCCGGCAGAGCAAGAAGAGCTGCCCTTTTAAAGAGCCGCAGCGGCTACGCAAATACAACGGCGCTCTTCCCATCCAGACAATGCATCATCTTCTGCAATCCATTTAGTTTCGTGATGGATCCAGTACGCTCGAGCCAACCTTTAAAAGCCAAGATGATGGATTAAAACCAAGCCGTGATAACTAATTCATGCGAGGATGTTATGAAGGTTTATGAAATCTCTCTAATGCCTTCATGGAGGTTTAATATATGGAAACCGAGAGACGTAAAAGCCTGAACAAAAGGGATTGATTGAAAGCGGGAGTCTGTCCAGGTTGACATCTTAATGAAATAATGTCTTCAAGCATGAATATTCAGCATTGAGACGATATACATATACACGAATCGAGACGGGTGTGCATTAAGTATTTTTATGATGTATTAGAACAGAGACCATGAAGTATTCATGGCAAGGCATCAATAAGACATGAGGAGAGCGGGCAGATTTGCCCTTTGACCTCCGTACACACAGTTCGGGTGTCTATTTACAGAAAAAAAAAAAACATTGACATGGCTTTACCGATTTTGTAACATTTTTCCCCATACACGTTTTTGTTTGTTTGTTTGTTTGTTTGTTTGTCTGTTTTATTGATCACTCACGTTTCGCCCATGGTTTTCTGATCCATTTGATTTTTTTTTTCCATACAAATATAAGCTGCCAAAAGGAGGCGCTAGACCGAATGGCGAAATGGCGTAACGCGGCGGGCTCGCTTAAAACAGCGGCCTCAAACATACATCTGTCTCGCATCCTGTGTAGATATAAAAAACTAAAATGATGATCATAATAAAATGAAGAAGAAGAAGAAGAAGAAGAAGAAGAAGAAGAAGAAAAAATCCCATCAATCCATCAAGCTGACAACGTTACAGTAGACTCGCACGGAAAGGCGGGATTTACAAGCTCAAGTGTAAACAACACACCGTGAAAGCTGAAATAGAAAAAAAAAAAAAATAATGTACACACTTGGATTACCGTAAGCGCTTGAGGTCAGTTAAGAGAGTTCACATTGAGTAGGTGATTTCAGACGGCGCGTTGTCCGCGTTCCTTCCGATATGTAAACATCACACGCTCTTTATCCGCCATGCATTCCAAATGAGTTTTAAACACACAGATAGGTAAAGAACCTAAAAAGGGAAGAGAATATACAATAAAGAAATCATTTCAGGGACGGGATTTTGATTTGTTTTGGTGCTTCTCTGGGAGAACCGTGGCTGAGATCGAGCTACTCCAATAAAGTCTGGAAAAGCGTTCGTCCAGTGAGATTTGCGAGTTTGAATCCTGATGATGTCACAGCCAGCCGTGGCCTAGTGTCCGAGAGCAAAAATTAGCCTTACGGTCTGGGTGGGAGGGGGAAATCCTTTCTCATCCCTGTCAATCAGAGCAGCACTAATCCATACCAGGCATGTGATTCTCATGTAAGTGGAACAGGGAATACAGAGAGAATGGGGAGAAATTGGAAAAGGATCAAAAATTGGAAGAAAATGGAAAAAAGAAAACATCAACAACGTGACGGTGGAGTCCTGATTATCATGGAATGACATTTGAAGAAAAATTTTTCCGTTTTCCCAAAAAACTTTGAAGACAATAATAAAATGAAGCGTAAGGATGGAATCCTGATTGTCATGGAACGGCGTCCGATGAGAATTGTTTGTGTCACTGCGAAACGACTGGCTCAGTAAAACGTACAAAAGTTGTTGCTTGTTAGAAAATACCGACGCGTTCAACACCGTTGGGCGTCATCCGAGCAAAGAACGTCGAACATCTCAAAGGTTTCAGGTGGAACGTGTGGTTCCTGGCGAGGTTCAGAGAGAGTTTTGTGCTCAGACATGGGTGAGCATGCGCTTCTGCAGCGGCCGTGTCAGGTCCGAGTTCTGTGACGACGACTGGGAGTGGTGCGTCGAGGACGAAGCCGAGGCCTTGCTCGCTTTGTCGAAGTAACTGCTCGCGCTGCTGTCGCACGGGGCGTCCTGGAAAGATCCGGAATCGCTGAGTTCGCGCTCGCACAGCTCGATGGAGCTGGAGCCCATGGCCAGCACGAAGCGGCCGCCGTAGTCGTACAGCCGGTGGTTGGGTGCGGCTCCCAGCGTGGAGTAGATGTTAGTGAAGGACATGCCTGTGGGTACGCGCTGTTTACCCAGCGTCGCTGATCCGGATGGGTTGCGGACTTCAGCCGACGTAGTGGCATTGTGCTCCTTGAAGGTGTTCACGCTGTAGTAGCCGTTGGTCGGATCCTGAAACACACGAGACACACACACAGAATTAGGGATGGGCCATGTACAACACTGAAGAAGTGACACTGTGCTACAATGTAAAGTAGTGAGTGTACAGCTTGTGTAACAGTGTAAATTTACTGTCCCCTCAAAATAACTCAACACACACACATTAATGTCTAAACCGCTGGCAACAAAAGTGAGTAGGGTTATGATTAGCGTTAGGGTTGGTCTGTGCACTGATAGGCTGACCCCCCAGTCCTTCAACCTCTGCAGCAGTGCTGGCAGCACTCGTACGTCTATTTCCCAAACACAACCTCTGGATATGACGCTGAGCACGTGCACTCAACTTCTTTGGTGGACCATGACGAGGCCTGTTCTGAGTGGAACCTGTCCTGTTAAACCGCTGTATGGTCTTGTCCACCGTGTTGCAGCTCAATGTCAGGGTCTTGGCAATCTTCTTATAGCCTCGGCCATCTTTATGTAGAGCAACAATTCTTTATTTCAGATCCTCAGAGAGTTCTTTGCCATGAGGTGCCATGTTGAACTTCCAGTGACCAGTATGAGCGAGTGTGAGAGCGAGGACACCAAATTTAACACACCTGCTCCTCATTCACACCTGAGCCCTTGTAACACTAACAAGTCACATGACACCGAGGAGGGAAAATGGTCCTAATTTGGGGTGTACTCACTTTTATTGCCAGCGGTTTAGACATTAATGTCTGTGTGTTGAGTTATTTTGAGGGGACAGTAAATTTACACTGTTATACAAGCTGTACACTCACTACTTTACATTGTAGCACAGTGTCACTTCTTCAGTGTTGTCACATGACAAGATATCATCAAATATTTACACCCATGTGAGGGGTGTACTCACTTTTGTGAGATACTATATATCGTCATATCGCCTAGTTCTAACGCCGAATATTGCAGTACCTTCTACCAAAACACAGCGGGATATTCAAACAGGTTTCCCTGTTGCCTTTATTTCCAGCCCAAAAATAAGCTCCATTAAATGATTTATACCCACAAGAAGCCAAGGTCAAGTTCGAGCAGCGCTAATTATACTCGGCGTGACATGAAAATTAGGAAACAGACTCAGACAAGGCTCTTGTTAAAAAGATTACACGGGTTTAAGCGTGTGAAATAGTCGCTTTGCATGTAAGCGTAAACAGTCAAATCTGGTTATCGGCTAATTAAACGGGCCTCGACGACTCGGGTTGGGAATAGCGTTTCTCAAACACATCCTCAGTGTTTATTTCGGTTTCATGAATAATGTTTTGTAAATGATTAGCCCATAAATACGGATATTCTACGTAGGAAACAGGAACGTTTTCCTGTATGAGAGTACACCACTAAGCAGCCAGTATAAGAGAGAATGTGTACAAGAAAAAACAAAACAAATCCAAAGGTTTTTTTCTCTAATATTTTCCTTTAGGCGTTCACAAACCGAAATCCGCGCACTCGTGTACAACTAGTTCCATTTGAAAAAGAAAAAAAAAAAAAAACATGAAATCATTAAAAAAGACAAACAGAAAACTAATGAGCTCTGTATCGATTGCTAGTCGTTAATCACGCAGTCGGGAGTTTGTTTACGCGTCGTTTCTTTCGCTTTTACGTCCGAGTGTAAAAAGCTCGAGTCTGTCATCTGAAGCCTGAAGCAGATATTAATTGGCTTTTCATTAAACCGACTGCGCAGGCATGAGAGCAGCGTGACCCCTATTACCTCCCAGTTTAACCAAAAATGGATTGAAAAAGAAATAAATCACAATCCGGCGCTTCATCCAAGCGTTACACAAACACTCTGATTTAAAAGTCATTTGGAAATCTTGACACGTGGCTGAAGACAACCGAGCAAAGACTCGCTGTCACATATTCAAACCAACAGTTCTGAGGAAGTTCTCTCTCAGTTCTCTCTCTCCCTCTATCTCTCTCTCTTTCTCTCTTTCACGCCCTCTCTCTCTCTCCCTCACTCTCTCTCCCTCTCTCTCTCTCTCTCTTACTCTCTCTCTCTCTTTCCCTCTCTCTCACTCTCTCTCTCTCTCCCTCAGA
>JAFFST010014339.1:39787-67791 GCA_022414735.1 Noturus placidus | reverse complement strand
CAACCACAGTTATAGTAAGGGGGGCAATCACTTTTTCACACAGGGCCATGATGGTTTGGATTTTTTTTCACCTTTAATAATAAACACCTTCATTTACAAATTGCATTTTGTGTTTACTTGTGTTGTCCTTGACTATTGTTTAAATTGGTTTGATGTTCCGAAACACTTAAGTGTGACAAACATGCAAAGGAACAGGAAATGAGGAAGGGGGCAAACACTTTTTCACACCACTGTATTCACTTGAACGGAACATCCTCATGTCATCTCAAAGAGTTTTTCTTTGACACGGTCATCTCTAGCTTGCTTGTTATGGATGTACGTTTGGATTTCTGTAAAGCTGCTTTGTGGCATTGTCTATTGTTAAAAGCCATATAGGCATAAATATACTATATTATAGTTGAACTGAAAGAACACTAGTGTAAGGTGTTGCCCCTTTTTTGTAATGTTAACCATCATTCAATCATAGGGTGCATGTGCAGCTACATGCGGTACCCAGATTAAATTCCCGGTGTCAACTTGGGATGAAATGGAGTGTTAGAATGTGAGGGGGAAGTGTGACTTCTCAAGGCTGCAATCAATGGCATGCTCTATTCTGGGTGATCTGAGTAACCAGATTGTCTCTACAGTTGTAGTTCAGGGAGCAGCTGGTTCCCATTACAAGCTCTTTCATCTTACCAGATATTGATTAGTAATAAAGATGGTGTTCAATTTAATATCATATACTTCCACATATCTTCTGTGGCAACAACCATGAAATAAACAGTAAATATTACACAAACCAAAATCTTAAAACGTACAACCTTTATGAATGTACTGATGCAATACAATTTGATGAGGAAAAATACACTATAAAGTAGTTATCCAAAATTAAGCTGTCCTAGAGAGCCACACAACCAAATTGGAAGGACTGGATAATTATTCAATTAAATAATTCCTGTGAGATATTGTGGCTTTTCATGATTAGAGCTTAAGGCGTGTGTGATAAGCAAATAAGGACAGGCAGACAAAGAAATAGAGAATGACAAGTTCAGACATAACACATCAAACCATCAAAACGTGACAGGGACAATAATACATAGCCATACAAACAAAATTGTACACAGACTGAAGTACTCGGAGGCATCTAAACAACAATAAGTGGATGAAATGAAATGCGCGGACACAACAATCAGTGTTTATCAATCCTGCGGCGACTGATGTGTCAAACTTTCCAGAGTGGAGATTAGGGCTCAGTGTGAGTGAGTCACCACAGAGAGAGCACAACTTTCAGTAAACAAAAAAAAGGGTCAACTTCCCTTATATCCACCTGAGCTTTGCAGTGGGGTGAGTAGACTTAATTAGAAAACACATTTGAGTTAACGAGTGTGATCAGGTTTAGCCACAAATGTTTTAATTGCACTTGACCTCATATCTTATGAATATTTTATAACATGGGTCAAATTTGATATTTCAATGCCAGTTTGTCTTATCTTATAACAACTACCAGATTATAAACAAGTACGCAACTGGTGACCGAGGGGGAGAATACATCTTCTTGAGAGTGACTTGCATCTATTTAAGGGAAAAAGACTAAGATATGCATCTGCTTATATCTTTGTTGACATGCATATTTTATGTTATTTGTAAGGAATGCAGTTTTGGGAAAATAACCAATGCTGGGGTGGTGTGATGCATGAAGACGATCATTTTGCAATAACAGCACATCCTGTAGTGTTTTATTGCTCTTATACCACAGAAATTTACAGCAACTGCAGTTTTTTATTTATTAATAATAAAAAAGTCATCATATTTTAACCTTTGATGGTTACATTTTATGTTAACTTTATATTTAAATAAATTTCCTTACAGCAAGCTTCACCATATCAATGATTAGAGATAGACTTTGCTTTGTTATATTTTTTTCAACCCATTCATTGTATATTCTGTAATGCATGTGCTATACAGGTCCCTGTAGAATTAGTGGTTACTAAAGAAACGTATGTGTACTAAAGAAACCTGTTATCTGGAATTCAGCCAGTACTACTGTCAGAGCTGAAAATGAATCAACACCTTCTGACCAATCAGATTAGAGAATTCAGCAGTGCTCTGGTAGTCTTTTAAGTATATAATGCTTTTCTTAAGACTGGAGAAATAGTCACTTCTACATCCTTAAGATGAGAACACTTTTTATAGCACAGAATACTTCCGTGTGAAAGGATAACAGCATTTTTCAAGACATAAAACATGGCTGTGACACACCATGACTGAAGCTGTTACATAAACTGAGAGATCTACTGAGGCGTCATTTGGAGTGGGATGAAGAAGCAAAACAGACAATAGAACATATCCAAAGGCTGACATGGAATGAAAACAAGTCATGTTTGCCTTCTTTTCCAGAATCATGTCTACAGCGCTGAAGTGGGATGGCAGGACATGGCTCAAAAGTCTGCATCATTAGTCATGTCTAATGTCTATAGTTCCCCATGACATAGCAGGGAGCTAATTTTGTCTCTCTTTGGATTAGGTGTGTGGGTGTCCGGAAGGGTGAATCAGTTTTGTGCTGAGCCCTCCTTCACACCTGGTTTTGCATAACAGATCAATTCACTTGTTAATGAAATACCCTGTTCTCCTCTTGCCATATTGGTGCTTGTAGGCTGTAGTTTTTGAGACACAATGGCCTGCCAGTAAGTGTATGATCTGGATCATTGATTACGTTGATTATACGTGTTTTTTCTTACTTTTGAAATGCAAACAGGATGAGTTAAAACAACATTGAAAACATTTAGTACCACACTCACAGAAAACACAATCGACTTACTGTAGTGGAGGCGAGAATGTCCTTCCAGACTACAGCCTCACGCGACAGGTCTGAGAGCTCAAACAGGTTGTCTACCACTACCTCGCCAATCATGTCATGACTCGTGAAGCGGTCAAAATCGTAGACGCTGAAGTGCAACTTGCGGTTACACAGCTGATCGTACTCCACCGGGAAACAGAATACCTCGTCGAATGTTGGGTTGAGTGTCTTTCGATGGACCCGAGTCTGGAACTTTTTTTTACGCTCAGGGAGCAAATAGATCTTTACGTAGGGGTCGGAGGTACCTGTGAAGTCCTTGGCCGGCAGGTCCAGCGCTTTAAGGATGCGCACTACTAAAGCCTGCTCCTCATAGTCGTACTTCAGTGCAAAGCTAAGCTTTCCACATGTCTCCACTGGCTCCTTGTTCCCTTCTTCTGAGTCCACAGACTTCTGCTTGTAGAGTTCTGGCTTTATGCGTCCAATGCTGACTGCTGAGGATTGTCTCACTGGCAGAGTGTCCATGGTAAAGTCCACACTGGTGACATTCATCTGCCGTCGGAGATGGCGACGAAAGGAATTGTGTCTAGCAAGAAAGGAGATGAGTTATTTCAGAAGAATATAGACATATGAAAGTACAAAAAAAAGAGCTATTTTCAGAGATAGCCATCAGGAAGTTCTGAAATTTTCCCTATGGGTGACTTGATTTTCCTAGACAACGCTAGAGACAAAGCTAGAGAAACAAAGAGGTGTTGGGGCCAGTGTGAGAAAAGAAATAAAAGAAAAACTGGGCTTGTAAATGTAGCAAGCAGTTTAAAAAAATTAATCAAATGTTTATTTCCAAATTGGCTGCTGCTGATTGTGATGATGGGGAAAGGAGGACTGAGAAAGCAGATAATCAATGCTAGGGTCTAGATAGCAAAATGAGGCATTCTTTTACAACAGCCTGTTTTTAGTCCCTTGTTTGTGTTGTGCTAGAATTTTTACTAGAATTTTAGAAAATTTACTAATCTACTTAAAGGGACATGTTGGCTCATATAATTGAAATTGAAAGAAAATTAGCTTTTTTCCACTTAATTAAGTCAATGTTTTATTAAAGATATTCATAAAGTTTACACGAATGGCTTCAATGCTTTCAGCTTTAGCATATTGCTTATTTGATTGCTCTAGTTTATGTGAAAGCATAAACATGTGATAACTAATACAAGTGTACCAAAGAGCAAACTTTTGCAGGCCCCAGCAGAAGAGAAACTTTAAGGGTGTCACCAATCAGGTTGTAATACTTGGTCATGCACTATTATTTGTTGGACAAATGTAGGGGGCCACTTTAAAGCAAATTTCACAGCTAATTCTTGTTCCCCATTCCATTTATCCAAATAATTATATTAATTATGTCAGATGCTTGCTTCATTTCTTAGCTTCTGCTGCTTCAGAGGTTGTAGATTTGACTCACAGAACCACTCAGATTGTTTTTAAGAATTTACTGTTAAATGAACAAACAGCACCATTCCAGTAATGTATCTTCAGCCCATGTCCTCAGATGCATAATGGCTTGCATATTTAAACTATACCATGGCTTTTAACTTTGGCTTAATGTCACCTAGCAGCTGGCACTTTTCGCGGTAGGAAAAAAAAAAAATTTACACACAGTTGCGACTGCACACTACAGTACAAAGCTTTGGAAGGTGTTTGACACTTATGATTGTGTTCCACAATAGATATGTCATGTCAAAAAGGGCTTAAAAGTTCCACCTGCTCTTGGCCTGTTACTGCATCAATGTGCCTTTACTGCTCACCTGTTATACAAATAATTTTAATATTAGCAAATTATTGAGTTTACAAAATATGTGACTCAAAGGAATAATATGATTGAATAGCCGGTGTGTGAGCAGCAGATTCTTTCAATGAGTCATAATAATCAGCGAAAATAATGAACTTTTACAGACAAAGGCTGAACAACAGCTCAGAACCTTCGATATTCAGTAGCAGCGACATGTTTTAGAAGGCTATAACGAATAAGCTGCAAACAATCCATGTGAATTCAGTAAATAATACTAATAATTGTGACATAATCCTTCATAGGGATATTCAGCTCAGTCCAATAACACTTACATATCCATAGTAGAGTAAAAAATATCCCCTCCGTGGTATTTGAGGCATGACTCTTCTTAATAAGAAATCCACAATGTCATATTATTGTTCTCTTTTGGTGTTTCTCTGGTGTCTTCAAATCTCATGTGGGCGGTCTTGTATTAAAAAGGAAATTATTTCAGTCAGTTTAACTGTTCTATAAGGGATAGTGCTAACGTAATTTGTCTAGTTTGACCATTTTATCTCCTTCTTCAAGATGAATACAGAAATCATTACAATAAGCCTTTCATTCCTCTATTTGGCTCTCCTCAGCTGGTGATTAGCTGCCCAACATGGCCAGACCAAGCTGAGCCTGACGCAAGAATAATGTGTCCATGTTAGCAACCAGATGGCCAGAAAGTGGCAATTTCAAAGCCATTATCTCCTCACAGACTGAACCAATATTAAAAACTTAGTGTTCCGATCACAAATTAACCTTTATGACTGAACATTTTCATTCTAAGTGCTGCTCTACAGTATTTATGACAAACACTATTTCTTTCTCTTTCATTGCTTTTCTCTAGATATTCTCTAGAATGCAGTTAGAGGAAATTGTAGGAGATCTCTGCTTTTGCATATATGAGAAAAACAAGCTACCACAAAGGACAAAAGTGGCACGATTCACACATTTAGCAGCTTGTGTTTTTTTCAGGCTATCAATGGCACAGCCCTCTTGGCATGTTTATACTCTAACATAGCTGCTCCACTGTGCCATGTGACCATGCAGACATGCCAACAGAGGCAAAGCGGGAAAAGACAGCCCTTTTCTCTTTCAGTAAGATGAAACTGCTCAGGTTACTGTGTTCTCAAGGAAGTCTGGCCAATATGGTATAAGGCCACTGGGACTACTGAGGATGTATTGCATAGAATTAAGTGGCTTACTGTCCTTCACGTAAAAAAGAATAACCGAGAACAGTATGGAGCTGTAGGTTGTGGCCACAAATTAATACTTGGAGGCCTTGAGTTAATATTTTGAGGCCACAACTTAATAGATTGTGAAACATCATGCTCAATACATGCTATTCATTTAATTATTTGGCAAAATGAGCAAAAATGTCTTTGCTTTGAGTATTTGCTTAAAGGATTTCCATGTCACAATGTCAGTGACTTTAATATGTTTTTATGCATCATTTCCAGATTTAAATAAAGTTGAGTTTTTTAGTAGTAGAAATAAGTAGTATTAGTAGTATTAGTCATCTTCGTGCTTAGGCTCATGTGACAACAATGGTCTAATTCAATTGATTTCTAAGTGCCTCAAATATTTGTAAATAAAATCGTTGCCATGTAATAGCTATACTAATACTATATTGGCCTCAATATTATTTTGTAGTTTGTATAACAATATAATATTATAAGTCATGTACACATCATTACAGACCCCTCCAAAACTATTGGAATGGTAAGGCAAATTAATTTGTTTTTGCGATACACCAAAGATATTTGGATTTGAGAACAAAGGATGGATATGAGATGAGAGTTTAGAATTTCAGCTTTTATTACCTGGTATTTTACATCTAGATGTGCTATACAACATAAAACACAGGACCTTTTGTATCAGACAACCCAATTTTTAGGCGAGCAGTATTATAGGAACAAACTAGGCTTGAAGTAAATTAAAGTAAATAACACTTAATATTTGGTTGCATATCCCTTGCTTGCAATTACTGCATCAAGCTTGTGACTCACTGACATCACCAAATTGTTGGTTTCTTCTCTTGTGATGCTTTCTGGGGCTTTTACTGCAGCCTCTTTCACTTGTTGTTGTTTCAGGGGGGTTCTCCCTTCAGTTCTCCCCTGAAATGCTGCTCAATTGGGTTAAGGTCTGGTGATTGACTTGGCAAGTCTAAAACCTTTCACTGTTTCACCCTAATAAAGTCCTTTGTTGTGTTGGCAGTGTGTTTTGGATCATTGTCTTGCTGTATGATTAAGTCCCTCCCAATTTGGATGCATTTCTCTGTAAATTGTCAGACAAAATGTTCCTGTAAACCTCTGAATTCTTTCTGCAGCTACCATCATGAGTTCCACCATCAATAAAGATTAGTGAACTTGTTCCAGAAGCAACCATGCAAGCCCAAGCCATGACACTACCTCCACCATATTTCACAGATGAGCACTTTGGCCTTTCCATTACTTAGTAGAGGTTAATCTTGGTTCCAGAACTTTTGTGGCTCATCTCAGTGTTTCTTTGCGAATTCCAATCTGGTTTTCTTATTCTTACTGCTGTTAAGTCATTTACATCTTGTGCTATGGCCTCTATATTACTGCTCTCGAAGTCGTCTTCGAATGGTGGATTGTGACACCTTCACCCCTGCCCTGTGGGGGTTGTTGGTGATGTCACTGACTGTTGTCTTGTTGTTTTTAGGTCTTTCTTCACAGATCAGAGCTATATATTGTTAAACAATCAATCTAACAGGACACACCTGTCAGTCACATGTTCCAATGTTTTTGCTTGCTGACAAATTGGGTGTTCTGAAACAAAAATGCCCTACGTTCTGTGTTGTTTAACAAATTTATCTACAGGTACCAGTAAATAAAAGGTAAAATTCTAACCTCTCTTCTCATCTTCATCTTTTGATCTCAAACCCAAATGTCTCCAGTCTACAGACAAAGCAAATGAATTGGCCTTAATGTAGTTTTGGAGGGGACTGTAAATAATAACCACCTCAGCAGCTCCAAGTGAACGTGCCTGGAGAAAATAACCAGAAATTAACTGTGGTCATGTGTTAAGTCTAGTAACTGTATAATCCATACAAATAATCAGCAAAAGAAAAACAGGTCACATAAAAAATATAAAGTAGAAGACATGATAGAAACCAGTGAGACAGCATCTAAATAAATGAAGCAGGAGAAAAAAGATCCTTGTCCCATTTTTACAGCTGACCTTTAAGCTCCTTCATTTGCCCGTTCTCTGTATCCTATCAACATGTGATTTAGAAGATACGTAGTTTATTAGGCTGCATCAGAGTTTTAATGGCAGCTCTGTGGGAACTCAATAATGGCCACCATCAGTATAGGAGTGCAGCTGTTCGTTACGTCCCCAGCAGCACAGGCTCTTACAGTATGTCGGTTCTATTGCATGGCAATACTAATTACAACTCCTTTTGCTTTAAATGTAGTGTCAAGAACCAAACAAAGAGGAGAACAGCTGATTGTTTAATTGCCGTTGTCATGGCAGCATGACTCGGATGCTCAGGCTAGAAGGCTATAGTGATTACAGGGCTACTGAAAGAAGGTAGGGGGCTTGTTTCAGCCCTGTCAGAGATGGAGTGAAAATAGCAAACGATGCCGTCACAAGCTTTTAAATCTGATATAAACATCATTAATTAGTTCTAATGCTGAAACCTATGTGCACTGATTTCTTTCCTTAATTGCAACAACCTTGATAACTAGTGAGGCAGGAAGGACTAAAAGTTCTGCTTCCCTTACTAAATTGAGTTTTCATTTTACATTTGTAAATACAAAGTTAATCAGTTCATACTTTGTGCAATATTATTTTTTTATAAAACTGGGTCAAACACATCGGCTAAAATTTCAATATATTATACAGCATTTTAATGGTCAAATCTGTGCTAAATGTTTACAATTACATGGAAAAATATTCTTGGAATTTGGACTATTTTTCAGACTCTACCTTACTCATATAGACTTCAAATGGATTAAAACTAACAAATGACTCAACTGTGTGTACTTTTTCCTTTACACTGCAGATAGTAATATATAGTGACCTTGGTATTATAATCTGCATTTATTTTTGCTTATGTTAAAAAGAATGTGATGTAAATGTGACGTTCCCTTACCATGGAGCTGTTGAGTTGTAAATATAAATGATAGTATAGATTAAATAAATTAATGAAAGTTTATCCACACCCAACCTCCTTATGGCCCATGTGTTGTGCAAAAATTTGGAGGAACTGGAGGAAATCACCAAGAACTGGGAGGAAACCCACACAGACAGTAACCCAAGCAGAGGATCAATCCCATGACCCTGAAGTGAAGTGAAGCAGCAAACTACCAATGCCACAATCTTTTAAAATGATTTTCAATAAGTAGAGCAAATGAAACAAACATTTTATAGCTTCATGCGAGACACTGTTTTTAGGACTGTTTAATTTTTTTTGTATAAAAAATGTAATGCATCATTTTAAGATCTGCTGTGCATATGGAACAAAGAGAGCAAAAAGTGCTAGGTAAGCTGAGAGTAGTTGACAGAAACTGGTCAGAGATTTGAAGGGTGAGAGGAATTAAGATCGATAGGGACGTGGGATCTCTGGTAAGAGTTTTAGGGAACTAGAAGAAGAAGAGAGAAGCTTATAGGAGTTGAGTGTTTTTAGAGGAGCAGTTGAAAGGAGTTTAGTTAACCTGGAGAGCTGAGAGGAGCTATGCGAGTTCAAATAGAGAGAAGCTCATGAGAGAAGCTAGGAGGAGCTGTATACCTGGAGAAGGAGGTGGGTTCAGTGCTCTGTTTCTGAATCTTGGCCTTCTTACTGAGGCGTTCGCGTATTGTCTGCTGCACCTCAGCCGGGATGTCTGGAGATGTCTGGCTGATCTTCATGGCTGCCTCAAGCGACTTCACTGACCTACAACCGTTTACCTTCACCTCAGGCACCTTCCTCCTCTGCTCTTCCTCCTCCTCTTTCTTCTCCTGCTTCTCGGCTTGTAAGCCCTGGCGCTCTGGAAGAGACGGCGGGACATGAGGTGCGGGCGCTGGTGCCTCGGGCAGCACCCCTTGGGAGACAGTCTCGCTGTGTGAAGAGATTGCTTTGCTTCTCCAGATGGGCCAGCACAGCTTCCAAAACACAAAGAGAGAGACTACCAACAGGGCGAGTCCACAGAAACCCACGAGCACCGCTAGGAGACTTACAGAGATGTCTACAGGCAATGAGACATGGTTCAGGGGAGGAACGTTTAGAAGGCAGAGGGAGAGTTTTGAGAGTAAATAGAGGAGAGGAAAGAGAGGAAGAGAAGACCAGGAGAGGTTGAGAAATGAGCACAGAAGAAAACAATGATGGGGTAAAGTGAAAAATTGAAAGGAAAGATGAGACAAACAGAAAAGGCCAGCAGCAATGAAAGTGTAGGACACACAAGGAAGAGAGTAATAGACAGAAAGAGAAAAAAAGAAGGAAATGCATAAGAAAGGAAGAAGACTTACAATACTGTTTTGCAGAGAAGGGAACAGAATTATATGCAATCAAACTCTTAATATGAAAAAATGTCATCGGGTGAATAAATCACACGGTTTATCAGCATTGTCATTCCTCATGTTTAATCAATCTGACATGGGGTTTTTATTAAAGCGTCACAAGTATCTGAGAATCCGAGTCATATCTGCATGTAAATCTACTATTTTTAAACGTCTACAACCAAGAATGGCTACATCCTGAATCAACTTGTGCAACACTTAAATCAAACAAGTTAAACTACACATGGCTATGCGTTCATGTGCGTTTGTGTATATGTATATCTAGGAGTATGTGAGTGAGGGGTGGTCCTATCTTGTCATATCTGGAGGTAATGCAATAGACACGTTTCTGAGACACATGTGTCACCATAGCAGCAGACTAGGCTTCATGGTCCTGTTGCTCAATCGAATAATTAATCCTTTAGAAATATTTACCTTTCTGTCAGGAGCATGTGTCTTTCGACATTTACAATCCTGCAACCATTTAATAATTAGCATGCCTGTATGCATAGGTCACCTGTAACAGCACAAACATACGCTATATAATCATATAATGATGGAAATATATGAAGTGTGTCTGAGAATATGCTTTTTCCACAGTAAATAGGTTTTAATGTGATCATTTATTCCTAATTAGGAATAAAGTCAGTATGGTGAGCTTGAACACGTGACGTGGGATAATTATAGTCCAAGTTTATTATATGTGAAATAAGTGGTGGATTACATCTCCACAGTTCTGACACATTTGGTAGGCAATCTTTATTATCTGTGCAATATTTTCCACGCAAGACCGCGTAAACAAATCGATTGACTGTAGTTTTCCTCAAAATTATGCTTCATGCTGGGAAAATAAATAAATAAATAAATAAACAAATAAATAAATAAACAAACAACATGCGGCTACCTGTTGCACTCCAGCTGCAGGTCTTTTGAGGATGTTACAATCCCTTTCACGAAAAAAATAATAATAATAAAGTGCTAGTAAAACATTCCTCTAGTATTCCTACTGACAGGAAGAACTTTCTGGAATAACTGAATTGTGAAGTAAAGTAAAGAGTTGCCAGATATTTTAAAACCACATGAACTATATATTTAGTCCCATTTACCTGAGCTCCTTTTACCTGGTATGTTGCTCTCGGTTGGAAAGATGTCCGCGCATTTCTCCCGGTTAACGTGGCCGGCGAGACACAGCTCGGTGATGATCTGTAGCGCCCGCTGGCATAGGCTTACGCCGTCCTCGGTGCGTGCGCTCATGTCTCTCCTGTTAATCCATTGTATGTTGGAGGAGTCGCGCGCGCGAGGATTCATCGGGACGCCGCGTGCGCTGCTGACCGCGAGGAGAAAAGGAAGCGCGTGCGCGACGCGTCCACGTGCGTCTCATTCATTGGCACCTGCAACTCGCGGCGCTCGCGGACGCTTTGGAGAGAGTGGACGCGCTGAAGAGTGCTTCGTCACGAGCCAATAGGAAAAGAAGGCACAGAGTGTTCCGACACGCGACGCTGTCTGCTGGACGCACACGGTTCGTCCAGTTGATATGTTCATAAGTTGCACTGTGGCCACAAGTTGCATACGACGATAAAGTGATAGCAATAAAAAGTTTGCATCTACCTGTCCTCAGTGTAATACAAATATCCTCTCATCATAAAAGGGAGAGCTGGAACATGCATGTACAGGACAACATTTGAACTGAGAGTTTCTCAGTTGTATGAATTTGTTTTTTATTTAACATTTATTACGGCATTTGGCAGACGCCCTTATCCAGCGCGACTTACATTTATCTCACTTATACATCTGAGAAGTTGAAGGTTAAGGGCCTTGCTCAAGGGCCCAGCAGTGGCAGCTTGGCAGTGCTATAAAGCATCAAATCTAAATAATTGGCTGGGTTGATTCCTCAGAACAATCCTATGGCCGTATGGTCCACAGTTCTCCACTCACTCCTGCAATTAACGCCTGTGTACTGTGTGACGTGAAAAACTTAAGAAAAACCTATAATTATGAGTTATATACGAACACTATATCGAATCAAACCCCCAACCCTGGAGGTGTAAGGCGAATGTGCGCCTCGAATCGAACCGCCAACCCTGGAGGTGTGAGGTGAACGTGCGCCTGGGTTGATTCCTCAGAACAATCCTATGGTCGTATGGTCCACAGTTCTCTACTCACTCAACTCCTGCAATTAACGCCTGTGTACTGTTTGACGTGAAAAACTTAAGAAAAACCTATAACTATGAGTTATATACGAACATTATATCGAATCGAACCCCCAACCCTGGATGTGTGAGGCGAACGTGCGCCTCGAATCGAACCGCCAACCCTGGAGGTGTGAGGCGAACGTGCGCCTCGAATCGAACCCCCAACCCTGGAGGTGTGAGGCGAACGTGCGCCTCGAATCGAACCGCCAACCCTGGAGGTGTGAGGCGATTGTGTGCCTCGAATCGAACCCCCAACCCTGGAGGTGTGAGGCAAATGCGTGCCCGAATCGAACCGCCAACCTGGGAGGTGTGAGGTGAACGTGCGCCTCAAATCTAACCGCCAACCTTGGAGGTGTGAGGGACGCGCGCCTCGAATCGAGCCGCCAACCCTGGAGCTGTGCGGCAAACGTGCGCCTCGAATCGAACCACCAACCCTGGAGGTGTGAGGCGAACGTGCGCCTCGAATTGAACCGCCAACACTGGAGGTGTGAGGCGAACGCGCGCCTCGAATCTAATCACCAACCTTGGAGGTGTGAGGCAAACGTGCGCCTCGAATCGAACCGCCAACCCTGGAGGTGTGAGGCGAACGTGCGCCTCGAATTGAACCGCCAACCCTGGAGGTGTGAGGCGAACGTGCGCCTCAAATCGAACCGCCAACCCTGGAGTTGTGAGGCAAACGTGCGCCTCGAATTGAACCGCCAACACTGGAGGTGTGAGGCGAACGTGCGCCTCGAATCGAACCGCCAACCCTGGAGCTGTGAGGCATACGTGCGCCTCAAATCGAACCCCCAACCCTGGAGGTGTGAGGCGAACATGCGCCTCGAATTGAACCGCCAACACTGGAGGTGTGAGGCGAACGCGTGCCTCGAATCGAACCCCCAACCCTGGAGGTGTGAGGCGAACGTGCGCCTCGAATCGAACCGCCAACCCTGGAGCTGTGAGGCAAACGTGCGCCTCAAATCGAACCCCCAACCCCGGAGGTGTGAGGCGAACGTGCGCCTTGAATCGAACCGCCAACCCTGGAGCTGGGAGCCAAACGTGCACCTCAAATCGAACCCCCAACCCCGGAGGTGTGAGGCGAACGTGCGCCTTGAATCGAACCGCCAACCCTGGAGCTGGGAGCCAAACGTGCACCTCAAATCGAACCCCCAACCCCGGAGGTGTGAGGCGAACGTGCGCCTTGAATCGAACCGCCAACCCTGGAGCTGGGAGCCAAACGTGCACCTCAAATCGAACCCCCAACCCCGGAGGTGTGAGGCGAACGTGCGCCTTGAATCGAACCGCCAACCCTGGAGCTGGGAGCCAAACGTGCACCTCGAATCGAACCACCAACCCTGGAGGTGTGAGGCGAACGTGAGCCTCGAATTGAACCCCCAGCCCTGGAGGTGTCTTAGAGGTCATGAACAGAGGCTCATCTTACAGCTCAAATTCAAGCCTTAGTTGCAGCGAGCTGTGTCTTTCTGCATCCTCAGAAATGGTTAGAAAAAAAAAACATTTTTTATTGACCTTGAAAATCAAAATGTTATCGTTGTAATAGGAATTTATTTTAGCTGTGTGTCTGTGTGACCACTTCAGAAAATCCATTTTTTTAGTGCCTGTTTTTTATTTAGTGTGAATCATTCTTATATTACCCTTGCTTTTTTCTTATTCCATTCAGATTGCCCTTGCTGATTCTGATGTTAACATCACCTCAACAACATGTCGCACGAAGATGTCAGAAAATATGACAGTGGCGCTAAAAAGAGAAAAAAGCAGCAACAGAAACAACATAGAAATAAACTCTAAGTAAAATACCTAAACTTTCAACTTTCTTTAGAAATATACAGTATCTCACAAAAGTGAGTACACCCCTCACATTTGTGTAAATATTTGATATCTTTTCATGTGACAACACTGAAGAAATGACACTTTACTACAATGTAAAGTAGTGAGTGTACAGCTTGTGTAACAGTGTAAATTTACTGTCCCCTCAAAATAACTCAACACACAGACATTAATGTCTAAACCGCTGTCAACAAAAGTGAGTACATCCCTAAGTAAATATGAAAATATAATCAAATATTAACAAAAATGTAAGGAGTGTACTCACTTGTGTGAGATACTGTATATAGAAGAACTCCTAGACATTGATAAACAACAATGAGGGTAATTTTACTACATCAACTATCAATATCAGCCGCGGACAGGGGGGCTTACTGGATCTATCGAAATGACTTTGCCACTTTAGGTTGGCTGAATAAATAATAATAATAATAATAATAATAATAATAATAATAATAATTCCTTAGATTTATATAGCACTTCTCTAGGCATTCAAAATGCTTTACATTGTATGGGGGAAATCTCCTCAACCAACACCAGTGTGTAGCATCCACCTAGATGATGATATCAGGTGGTTCAAAATTGGGGCTTATGAAAAACATCAATGCATGAACAAAGGCTTAACTGTTTGCCAGTGATGTCAAGTGAGTACGACATTCTGCATCAACTTGATTTTAAGGATTTCATCGAGGAATTCTCTTTGGAAAAAGAGCAGGAAGAAGAACTTTTAGTGATGAGAGATTTAATAAATTGTATTTGCTGGGCTGTCTCTGATTTGTAAAATAATTACTCAATACCATTGTTTAATTTATGTGGATTATTTATAGCCTATATGGGTTGATGATACGCTCTCTGTATTTCTCTTTGGAGGTGGCAGCAAACCTGGAGGAAACCCATAATGGGGAGAAGTTGCGCAACTCCACACATACAGTCAACTGACCTAAGAATCGAATCCTGTAGCTACCCGATGCACCACCATGCCGCTGATCAGTATACGAATGCCCACATGATATCAGATTGTAAATTGTAGAGATGAATACAGTCCAGAAACTATATGAATAAGTTCCGGCAGGTAAGATAGTGTAGTGCAGGTAGTGAGGTGGTTCAGTTCAGTTTATTTGGGTGTTGGGGACAAGAGGCTGTTGATGAGACTGAAACACTGCCTCAAGGAAGAAGCTCTTACAGAGTCTTACAGCAGTGGCCCAGATGCTTTTTTGCTATACTGTATGACCAAAGGTATGTGGACACTTGTCCATCACCCATATGTGGGTCTTTCCCAAACTGTTGCCACAAAAGTGAAAGCACACACTTGTCTTATGAATGTCTTATGAGGTAGCATTAACATTTCCGTTCACTGGAACTAGCATGTCACAGCATGACAATGTGTCTATGCACAAAGTGAGGTCCATGAAGATATGGTTTGCTAAGCTTGGAGTGGAAGAACACAAGTGTCCTGCATTAAGCCCTGACCTCAACCCCTCTAAACACTTTTTGGATGAATTTGGAACACTGATTGCACCCCAATATCAGTACCTGACCTCATTAATGCTCTGGTGGCCAAATCACCACAGCTGTGCTAAATCTAATGGAACCCCTTCCAAGAAGAGTGGAGGTTATATTAATAGCAAAAGGTGATTAATCTGGAATTAGATTTTCCATAAGCACAAATAGCTGTGATGATCAGGTGTCCACATACTTTTGGTACATATAGTGTACATTCAAGCTTTTTATATGTGCTTGTGACCTTGGCACAATGTAATGTAAAACTTTTTGCAAAAGAAATAATTATTCTTTTTTTATTAATTAAAGAATGACACAGCATACTTTTGATCAGTTTATAATTATACAAAGTGCTGACACTGGAGACTCCTTCCATAAATGTCAAAGAAACATCTCCTTACAAAAAACATAACCATATCAACAATATATACTGTACATTTTTCTTTGTTGTATTACAAAACACTTTCTGCTCTCCGGACCTGCATGATCGGTCTCGGAGGTCCTACTTCTGGATGGAGCTCTCATCTACTCCAAATCCAGACTGCTGGGACAAAGGCTTTTCAAAGCAAAACAGATTACATATAAATCAATAATTATCTCTTTAAGAATATCTGTTGTTACCCAGATGAGGATGGGTTCCCTTCTGCATCTGGTTCCTCGCAAGGTTTCTTCCTCTTAAACATCTTAGGGAGTTTTTCCTTGCCATTGTCGCCACTCAGTGGCTTGCTCAGTTGGGATAATTTCTCACTTTTACTGTGTGTATACTGTGTTTATATTCCTGTAAAGCTGCTTTGAGACAATATCTATTGTAAAAAGCGCTATACAAATAAAATTGAATTGAATTGAATTGAATTTAATTTAATTTAAATCGGTATATTATTAGTCCTAGATTATGTGGTGCACCTACTATTCAAGTCCCTGTGAATGACATGTTTCTATAAAAACAACAACGTATTAGAACATATTAGAGCACCTGAATATAAACCTGTGATTTGCAGTACAACTGGAACTATTGTTAGAGCTGTTGTGACAAACAAAAAAGGAATCAACACTTCGAGAATTCAGCATTGTTGTGATATAAATATGTATAAAGTGCAGTGAATCATCGATGTGTGGAGAATATAGGACTATGTGTTCTGGGAGAACTGCTACTCATATAGACTCCTACCTTAACAACCACTCAGGCTTCGTTCACTAACCTGATAAGAAAGACACCATCCATCTTTTATACCGCTTTATACTTTTCAGGGTCGTGGGGAACCTGGAGCCTATCCCAGGGATCATCGTGCACAAGGTGGGGTACACCAATAAATGATTATTTGAACATACAGAATGTGGCCTACAGAAAGAAAACAGACAGCTCTAAAAATGCACAAAATTCACATAGAGAGTGAGTAAGCAAGTTTTGTTGTTGCTGTTGTGTTTGTTTGATTATTTTTTTAAATAAAAGTTACAACTATATGTCAGTAAAGCACTAGTACCACGAAGGTATTAATATAGTGGATTTGCACGGGATATAAACTGAGTAAAGCATTTTATAATATGCATCTAATTATCTTATAAGCAATTGCCTGTAACATAATTCATTAAGTGAGTCAGGGTCTAACCAATTAGTTCATAGTTTTGTAAATCAGAAGAAGATTAAGGAATAAGAATGAAAAAGGTTTTTTTCAGGATTTTTCTTTTCTTTTTTTAAAATATAATTCAGTTATATAATGGCCTTTTATTAGAGGTTCTTTAGCTTAGCCTTGCATTTCTAAAGTGTGTGATTGGTAAAATGATTATTAAAGTGGTTTAGAGTGTTACAAGGGCTAGTGAAGGCTCTTAGGCCACACTACCTATAATTACTTATACTTACTTTATATTTAGTTTGTACATTAGCCTCTTTTCACTCCTCTTGCCTTAATAATATGCACAGATTATGCATTTCAAGTACTGGATGCCACATCAGCCTTTGTTCAAGATGATAGTTCATGCAATTTTTGGTAGGATCCCAGTCCTACTACACACCTCCAGTCTCAAGTAGATGCAGGGGTGGCTGGTGATTTTCAACTGCTTTTATTTCCAGCAAATTTCTTAACATGTGTAAATATTTGAATTAACATAAAAATATTCAACAACTGAAACAAGTTTCACAGACATTTGAGACATTAGTCAATATGAAACAACAGTCAGTATCTTGTGGCCTCCAGCTGCTTTAATTACTACAGTGCATCTCATTCTCATGGACTGTACCCGATTGGTCAGTTCTTGCTATGAGATGTTACTCCACTCTTCCAACAAGGCATTTGCAAGTTCTCAATCATGTCTGGGGGAACACACATGGTTACACGTGGTTTGACACTGCAAGGAAGATCAGCCGTCCTTCCTGTCTCCATGTAACACTGTCTTAGGTGTCTTACATTACAGACATTGTAGTTTATTGCTCTGGCCACATCTGCAGTACTCATTGCGCATTGTTGAGCGAGAGAAATCATATCAGCAAGCACGGATCATAAATATGTCTTTGGCAGCTCAAATGTGTGCGTTTTATTCAGTTTTCCAACTGCAAGTTGGTTAAGTAGGAAATGGCTTGAATTCATTTACTTACATTTTTTTTCAACTTAAATTTCTTTTGTCAAGTACAGCTTTGCCTGGGCTGTGATTTAAGCTAAACGGTGACCTCCTGTTTCAGTGGAAATAAGGTCAACACACTGAATAATGCGACGTGTTTCAAGGCACTTCACAGGGACGTTAATGGCATCAAAAGGCTTTTTAAAAATAAGATATAGTGACGAAGTTAGTAACAATTACCTAGCTAGACCTATTAAAAAATCTAAAATGAACCGGACAAGCGAAAAGTCCAGTAATTGTTGAGATGTTGTTTCCATGCAAAATACACCCACCTCCAGAGATGCACAGTATAGATGGGACTGAAAATGACAAACAGTTAATTCCAAATAATATATTGTTGTTTGGTTACATCACTAATTACTATCTTAGGTGAAGTTATAAAAGGGTGGAACATCTAGATAAGCATATTCATTGCAGTCAATAAGGGCTTTTCAAGGAAACCTCATTTGTCCACACCAAACTGACAAATTATGGCCAGTGTATGTGGCATTATTTAGACATATTCATATTTCCTCATTTTTTCCATATCATTTTCAATGTTTTGTCTTTGCTTACCTTTTCCTATACTTAATTATACTTAATTATGTTTTTGCCCAAACTTTAGTTGCTTACAATTCCAGGAAATTCAAAGTGGAAAAGCAATTTTGTTAAATGTCATGCCAATTTATGTATGAGGCATTCATAATGATTTCCTACAAATTTGCTCACGCATGGCTGCCTAAACTTCTGTCTGTTTTTCCAATTAAAGTTTGTATGTTTCTTTGTTTTTTTAAGAAGATCTATAATTTACCTCTACATACAGTAATACCTGTAAATACCTGTGAAACTACTACGGTTAAAGTCCATCACTTACTATATTGCTTAGTTTTATAAAAGGGCAATAAAATACAGTACATACAGTTTTGCATGTAGAAAAACTATAAACCATTATCCTTTTGGGGACATTTTCTCCTCCTCCGGTCAAGCAACAGAGGCCATGAGACTAATGGCCGTACTCTGAGAAGTGACCTTTATTACAAGCAAACCTTTTTAGAGCTTTTCAATTAATGTCTCTATAACGAAGGCTGCAGAACTGCAGTGTGCCACTGAGTTCAGGAGCAAGGTTGCCCCGGTTTGTTTGCTAAACAGTATAATTACATTTCAGTTTCCAAGGTGCACCACTACTAAAAGCCCCCAGGGCAGAGTGAAGATTCTCTTCACAGAGGATCCCAAATTGCTCTTGTATCAAATTATTCTATATTTACAGAGAGAATGTGGCTTTCCAGCTGAGACACAATAAGCCATTATTGCTTGATTTGTTGTTGTCTTTGTTTGTGCGGTCTGATGATTTTAAAAGCCTACACATCACGATGGGGATTGCAATGGCAATGTCAATGCTGGGCCTCATATAATGGGAATTCATTTGCTGAGAAACACATTTGCAATGTTCAACAGAATCATTTTTCTCACTTATTTTTCTCTGGACCTGTTATTCTTCATTCTTATCTTAAGTACTTATTGTATCCACTATGAGTGCTAATTCATTAGCAAAAAAATTTAAAAATTTCAGGAAAACAAACAATGCACTGTAAATAAGTACTAAAGGGGAATAAATATGCATGAATAAAAAAGAAAAATACAGAGACAACAACAAATGGTATTTTTCATAGCTAAAATGAAATGCAGTACTTGAAACAGTTATTATGTCTTCAAACCAAAAAAAAAAAAACAGAGCAACTCACATTTGAAATATCTACTAAAACATTTGCCTCTGAGAAATACAGGACACTGAAGAGAAGGTTTCAAATAGCAGTGTGTAGTAACTCAGTAGGGAAAACTGCATGAAAGGAGATAAAATACAGAGATCAAATACAGAATATTGCTCAGACATAACAATGGAAATAGCATGAATGCATTAATAAAAAAAATCTGAGAAATTAACCAATAGTACTTTTCAAAACAATGAAATGTAGCACATGAAATAGTTATCGTGTCTCCAAACCACCAAAACAGATTGGTTCACAGATTAATTATCTACTAAAACTTCCAAATTTATAACAGTCAGTAAGTGTTCAGATAAATAGATAGATAGATAGATAGATAGATAGATAGATAGATAGATAGATAGATAGATAGTGAGTGAGTGAATGAGTGAGTGAGTGAGTGAGTGAGTGAGTGAGGTCACTATACCCTGAAAAAAATGTCAGGAGTGTAACATGGTGTAGGAAACGAACATCAAAAATTATCAAAATGCTTGCAATCGGGCACGTTGAATGATTATTGTAAGAGATCCATAAGTACTCTCAGCTGATATGCATAATCCCTGAATGTGGGGTACGACGGGAAATTCGAAGATTGGCAATAAAACTGTGGCTGTTTTTAAGCATACCATACCATTTACAAGATTTAGTTTATCTATAATCTTGCGTTCTGGTAATTTTCCTCTATTTTTTATACCATAAATTGTGTATGACTGACTGACAGAGAAATATTGTTGTTATTAATTCAGACCTCGTTTTTTTATTAAAAGAGCACAAAACCTGCAGACACCAAAAGTTACATTCACAACAACTTTTAAAAGACCTCTCACCCAAAACGTGCTGTGACCCTGAACAACCGTTCATAGCTAGTTAAGTAGCCTCTGTACTAAAATGAGAAGACTTTTATTACAGGAAAGGATAGGAATTAAAGCAACAAATATTAACTTTATTAGGTAAGCTAAGGAACATCACAATTTCTGACACTAATTAATGGGGAGAATTTATAGAAAGTCATTATGTTTTTACAATAGTTAGGAACAGGATGACATTGAAATAAACATTTCTCAAAGTGTAACACATTACATTAATCATGATATTTAACAATTTTCCGGGGAATGTTACATTTGATTGCCAGTGATTTATATACGTTTGAATGGATGACCCAATTATAAATGTTTAAAAAATACAACATATATTTTTTATTAAATACAGATTGTAACAGTTGTTAAATTGCTGTGGTATAAGAGGAATAATACACGTCAGGATGTTGTTGATTATCTTTCTATAACAACACACCCTGTTTTATTCCTTACATGGTTTAGCATATCAGAAATGACTTTTGTCAGGTGCACACTTGACAGTGAAACTCTGGCAAAGACATTTCATATGCAGACCGCCTCTCAATGCTCCCATTAGTGTGCCGACCCAACCTAGACAGACATTAGATACAAGAAAATTGAAGGGTAAGAGCAAATGGAAACAACAGACAGGCACACAAACAAACTGAATTTAATGGAATGAGTTCAGCATGGATAAAATAAAATAAAGGATTCTGAAGACAGGGTTTAAAATATTGCAGTAGTAGTGTGTAGTAACACAACAGGAAAAAACTGCATGAAATAAGATGGAAAAGACAGGATGACTCTGGCATAACAATTGAATTGAAAGATTCCCTGTGGACAAATCAGGTGATGAAAGAGCAAACAGAAGGGTGGATGATAAGAGGGAAGACATAAATCAGCAGGAACTAAAAATGGCACATGTTTTGACTCAGGTTCAAGTGTTGTAATTTAAACGGAATTTATGAAAAATGAGGGCTAAAAAAGAATGAATTAAGTGGACACAGTATGTTTTTTTTTTTTTTAATGAACTAAAACATTTCGAGCACAACTTTGGATAATAGATGGCATGGTGGTGCAGCATTACCCTTACAAGCTTCGTAATCCACAGATCAATCTTGCAATCTCCCATGTTGGTGTGGGTTTCCTCTATATTCTCCAGTTTCCTACAACTGTTCAAAAAAATATTCAGGTACTGTAAGTGGATTGGCTTTGCTTAATTGCTCATAGGTGTGAATGAGTTCAGATTTGGGGTAACTATGCCAAGGCTGTCATGCCTTATTGTCTGGATGTTCCAGTAGGACCATAAACAAACTCCAGTTAGTACAGAATACAGCTGCTAGAGTCCTAACTAGAACCAGAAGGTATGACCACATCACCCCGATCTTATCAACAGTGCATTGGCTCCCAGTGAAATCTCGCATTGATTATAAAATGCAGGCTATCTGACGGTACAACGAATAGTGAAGGCTACATCAGGGGGAAGAGCTTTCTCTTATAGAGCCGCACAGTTATGGAACAGTCTTCCAATTAGTGTTCGGGACTCAGACATAGTCTCAGTGTTTAAGTCTAGGCTTAAAACGTATTTGTTTACTCAAGTCTACCCTGATTAGACTTTCTGTTATGCAAAGCACAGTCCTAATGATCTTTTCTCTCTCTCTCTCCTTCTGTCAAGCCACACATGATTTTATGGAGATACAAGAGATCCTGATCTTTTCTGCTCTCCGAACCTGCCTGATCCGTTTCGGATGTCCTACCTCTGGATGGAGCTCTCATCTACTCCAATTCCAGATTGCTGGGACTACAGCTACTTCTAAGCCATACAGACTTCATATACAGTGCCTTGCGAAAGTATTCGGCCCCCTTGAGCTGTTCGACCTTTTGCCACGTTTCAGGCCTCAAACATAAAGATATAAAACTGTAATTTTTTGTGAAGAATCAACAACAGGTGGGACACAATCATGAAGTGGAACCATATTTATTGGATATTTCAAACTTTTTCAACAAATAAAAAACTGAAAAATTGGGCGTGCATAATTATTCAGCCCTTTTACTTTCAGTGCAGCAAACTCTCTCCGGAAGTTCAGTGAGGATCTCTGAATGATCCAATGTTGACCAAATGTCTAATGTTGATAAATAGAATCCACCTGTGTGTAATCAAGTCTCAGTATAAATGCACCTGCTCTGTGATAGTCTCAGAGGTCCGTTTAAAGCACAGAGAGCATCATGAAGAACAAGGAACACACCAGGCAGGTCCGAGATACTGTTGTGGAGAAGTTTAAAGCCGGATTTGGATACAGAAAGATTTCCCAAGCTTTAAACATCCCAAGGAGCACTGTGCAAGCGATAATATTGAAATGGAAGGAGTATCAGACCACTGCAAATCTACCAAGACCCGGCCGTCCCTCTAAACTTTCAGCTCATACAAGGAGAAGACTGATCAGAGATGCAGCCAAGAGGCCCATGATCACTCCTGATGACCTGCAGAGATCTATAGCTGAGGTGGGAGACTCTGTCCATAGGACAACAATCAGTCGTATACTGCACAAATCTGGCCTTTATGGAAGAGTGCAAAGAAAGCCATTTTCCAAAGATATCCATAAAAAGTGTCGTTTAAAGTTTGCCACAAGCCAACTGGGAGACACAACAAACATGTGGAAGAAGGTGCTCGAACTTTTTGGCAACAATGCAAAACGTAATGTTTGGCGTAAAAGCAACACAGCTCATCACCCTGAACACACCATCCCCACTGTCAAACATAGTGGTGGCAGCATCATGGTTTGGGCCTGCTTTTCTTCAGCAGGGACAGGGAAGATGGTTAAAATTGATGGGAAGATGGATGGAGCCAAATACAGGACCATTCTGGAAGAAAACCTGATGGAGTCTGCAAAAGACCTGAGACTGGGACGGAGATTTGTCTTCCAACAAGACAATGATCCAAAACATAAAGCAAAATCTACAATGGAATGGTTCACAAATAAACATATCCAGGTGTTAGAATGGCCAAGTCAAAGTCCAGACCTGAATCCAATCGAGAATCTGTGGAAAGAACTGAAAACTGCTGTTCACAAACGCTCTCCATCCAACCTCACTGAGCTCGAGCTGTTTTGCAAGGAGGAATGGGCAAAAATTTCAGTCTCTCGATGTGCAAATCTGATAGAGACGCCACAAAGTATTAACTTAAGGGGGCTGAATAATTTTGCTCGCCCAATTTTTCAGTTTTTTATTTGTTGAAAAAGTTTGAAATATCCAATAAATTTCGTTCCACTTCATGATTGTGTCCCACCTGTTGTTGATTCTTCACAAAAAATGACAGTTTTATATCTTTATGTTTGAGGCCTGAAATGTGGCAAAAGATCGAACAATTCAAGGGGGCCGAATACTTTCGCAAGGCACTGTAAATCCATAAAGAACTTTTTCACACTATCTATTGTTACCCAGATGAGGATGGGTTCCCTTCTGAATCTGGTTCCTCTCAAGGTTTCTTCCTCATAACATCTTAGAGAGGTTTTCCTTGCCACCGTCGCCTCTCAGTGGCTTGCTTAATATCTATACCGTGTTGATATTTCTGTAAAGCTGCTTTGAGACAATGTCTATTGTAAGAAGTGCTATACAAATAAAATTGAATTGAATCGAAGGCTCAAACTCACAACCCATTGCTCCATCCCAGATGCTCCTTCTGCCACCCTGAAGCCTACAAGGTTCTCTTTCCACTCAAAACATTTTCTGATGATTGACTTGTCTTCATTAACACTGGTATATTGACTTCAAAGAAACTAGTACATTGTTAGTTGTTTCTAAGCTTTTATTATGTTCCATTAAATCTAGAATTTGTAGACGATCTGCTATATATAAAATAGCTCATGATTTGCAGTGGGTGGCATGATGGCACAGCAAGTAGAGTTGTTACTGTCAACACTATCTACATTTACTCTCTGTGCAGAGTCTTCCATGCTTTTCCCATGGCAACTTGTGTTTCCTCTGGGTTCTCTGGTTTCATCCCACCTCCCAAATCATGGGTCCCTCATGCCCAGTATTTCCGGGATTGGCTATGTCTGCACCATGACCCTGACCAGGAGTAAGTAGTTTCTGAAAATGAATGTATGACTGAATTTAAAATAATAGATAAAATACAGAAGTACAGCACATGTGGCAGTGACTGCAACCTCTCAATGAACTGCACTGAACTGAGTCTATACTTCAATTGTAACATTTAATTAAATGTAAAGCTTATCTGTTCAGTCTTTGTAAAAAAGCTACTGTAACATCAATGCTAGAGGCCCAATGTTCAGACATACAGTAATTATTTTGAGCATACTGGCTAAGCGAGCTTGTTTTTGATGCCACTTTGTCCTACAGATGTGGCTACCATTATAGGGCTAAACATAGTTAACGTAGAGACCATGCACAAGATCAGCTTTGATCAACAGGGTCAAATCAGAGTTATTCTCAACACATCCTGTTTGCTAATGTGGATTTCTATATTTCACATCATCACTCAATGTTAAAATGCAACGTGTCAGTTAAAAACCTTGCCAATGTACGCTACTAAATAAATAAACAGGGTCAGTAAATGAGTCAGCATATTTCTTATGTGTTTGTACACAATGTTTTTGTAGGTGTATATATGGGCATATGTGTTTGACAATGATAGGCACTCACTATTCATCAGGCTTGCTGTTTGATTGCCCTGTTGCCACAGCAACCCTGTTACTAGTCAATAGTGGTGGGCTGGGAGGTGGGTTAGAAGGGTGTTGGTGGTGTTTCTTCCGCTTCACGCAGTTGTAATTAAACCCCAATTAGAGCTGGCGTCCATCACAGACCTACACTACAGCCTCCAGTGAGACGTGTGTGAGCAGCAGTCATGTGGAAAGAGGAATCGCTTCAAATGAAATAGAATCAAGTGGATAGCGGATGTGGACGCACTGCAGGGTACTGTTACAAAAGTTAAAAATATAAAGAATGGTGTGAATTTAAATGAATAATGTGTGGCCTTGGGAAATACTTCATATGGTGATATTTTGTCATTTTACATAAGTAAAATGGGGGGGGGTGCATTTAAAGACTCCCTTAAAAATCTACTAACTTGTATAAAAGAAAATGATGTAGGTTTAATTCAGTCTGATCTTTTAATAAGATCTAGTCATTCATCCATCCATCCATCCACATATTCATTTATTCATACATTCATTCATCTTCAGTAAATGTTTTATCCTGGTCAGGGTGTCATGTTGATCCAGAGCCAATCGTGGGAACATTGGATGCAAAGTGGGAATACACCCTGGATGTGACACGAGTCCATTGCAAGACACCCTGCACACACATTAACATACTCATTCACACATTGGGGCAATTCAGCATACCCAGTCCATCTAAAGACACTGTTTGGGAAACTAAAGAACCATGAGGAAACGACAGTGACACAGAGAGAACATGTGAAACTCTGCAAAGACACTAGCCAGAGCTCAGGATCGAACACAGGACTCCGGAACTGTGAGGCGACAATCCTACTCACTGCACTCTCATGCCGCACTTAAATGTATGATGTTGTGAATTCTACTGTAATCATAATATGTTTTTTTTTTATTGATTAGATGTTTAAGTTTCCATTTCCTGTTTATTTCTAGGTGTAGGTATTCTATATGTTCTCTGATTCTAATGTTAGCTTGTCTGATTTAACTTTGAGTGTTCTTCTACTGGTAATGTCTACATGCAATCTGATCCCTCTGTGGCCCTTGACTACATTTTTATTTATTGATTTATTTAGTTATTTATTTTGGGAAAACCCATGAGTGACATAACTGTAAACTAAATAAATATACAAAAACTATAGAGTTTTTTTTTTTGCATAACATGTCTAAAGTGTCCGTAGTGTATGAATAGGTGTGTGAGTGTGCATGTGATTGTGCCCTGTGATGGACTGGCACCCTGTCCAGGGTGTACCCCGCCTAGTGCCCGATGCTTCCTGGGATAGGCTCCAGGTTCCCCGTGACCCTGAAAAGGAGTAAGCAGTAGAGGATGGATGGATGAATATGCTTAACAATTTAATGAGTTAAACACAGAAAAGAAAAGGAAAGAAAAGAAAAGAAAAGAAAAGAAAAGAAAAGAAAAGAAAAGAAAAGAAAAGAAAAGAAAAGAAAAGAAAAGAAAGAGGGTGGCTGTGGCTCAGTCGGTAGAGCGGGTTGTCCACTAATCCACCAACCATGGGGTTGGTGGTTCGAATCCCGGCCCGGGTGATCCCATGCCGAAGTGTCCTTGGGCAAGACACTGAACCCTAAGTTGCCCCCAATGGCAAGCTAGCACCTTGCATGGCAGCTCAGCTACCATTGGTGTGTGAATGTGCTCTCATTAGTAAGTCGCTTGTAAATGTAAAATGATATTTCTGTAAAGCTGCTTTGAGACAATGTACCATTGTAAAAAAGTGCTATATTAATTAAAAAAAGAAAAGAAAAGAAAAACATTATTTGCAGTCAATATATTCTCATCCTCATTTAAAAAAATGACTCATAAAGGGTTCTTATTTCCTTCTCCATCATTCTGGATTTACATATCTATCACCATTGCTATTTTCTTCTTAGGTTGGCCTAAGGGGCTTCTCTGCACATTTCTTGTTGCGCCTTTGTTCTTGCTTCACGTGATACTTAATGATTAATTCCGCAATGTGCAATTTTTCAGCCTTGCTTTGTCCAGCCACTGGAGTGATTTTCCGAATTTCAGCCACCTCACATCTGGCAGGGTACATTCAATGGAAAGGCTTAACCTGCTATAGCGTTCTATCTGTTTCCACATTATCCACACCGCAGTCTATTTGAGGCATTTTCTTAGCATCTCACCGCTGGGGACCATTTTTTCATTTTACTGGTGGACGTTATCTTTGATCCAGGACATTGGATTTAAAACCCACTTTTTTCAGTCTGGATTTTGGGGAAAGTGCGACATGCAATGCATCATCATGTCTTGATAGCAGCAGCTTATGGTTCTTTTGTTGACCAACATATTATACTGGTATCTGATGACTGACAGGGCATTCTCATTATTTTATCTTATATATCTTATCATTGTTGTTCATCTGTCTCAAGGACCTGCTTTACTCTCTAGAGATACATTGTTGTCTCTGTTTTTCTAGTTTGTGTCTTGTGGTTCCCAAGTAATTAATAATAATAATTATCAATTTGTATAGCGCTTTTTTACAATGGTACATTGTCTCAAAGCAGCTTT